>WOGN01000019.1:0-42359 GCA_015342105.1 Leptinotarsa texana | reverse complement strand
TATTACTTTTTGTTTATTAGCTTTTTTATCACCTACAGGGTATCCGGTAAATGCAAATCTTGGTGGCCTGGTTTTCGTGAGGCTGCTACGGATAATGTTTCCGAATCTGGGGCAGGTTCTGATGTTGTACCTGAACCCCAATTCTTCTTATCCTTTTTGATTATTCTCCGATGTTGGGAAGTGCAAGTACTAGTTGTGACGGCCTCTCTTCCTTGCGAGGCTCCTGCTGTCTTTTAGCCAAAGTCTATTCCACCATCGCTTTGGAGTAGCCATTTCGTTAAAGATAATTTTTGATGATGTCTGGTTCCTTCTTGACACCTTCTTTTGTATAGAGTTAATAGAGTTATGATGATTCCTCTTTTAGTCGATTGATGGTGGTTGGATTCGTGGTTCGATTCGTGGTTCAGATACTGTCCCGTGTGAGTGGGTTTACTTTACCTATGCGTCTAAGAATGGCAATTCTTTGTGGACTTCCTTCTCCATTGTGAAAGTGATAGAAGGTGTTACGCTTCTGATGTGTTACAGAAAGGCGTCTAATGCACTATTCCCATGGTTATATATTATAAAGGTGTCGTCAACGTATCTCAACTAGATTCAATAAAAATTCAAATCCTCTGAAATACCTTTTTATTTGGAGTGTCATTAATTCGGCTCTGCAAATTGAAATGTTCATATACCACTGGTTTTTCAACCAATAACTTTTCCAGTTTTCAGTGGCAACTCAAATGACACTTATTGTCATTGAACAAACATGGGAATATTTTTGAAACATTTGTGTAAGATATAATTCCCTCAGTTGAGTAAGCAATGTTTAAGTTTCCATTCAAAAGTAATTTACTACAAATTGTTTCGAAAGAATTTATCTTTAGATTACATATTATCACAGGTTTTTATTCAAAATCGATGTAACTTACATTTTTCGGGAAACGTATTGTTAGTGCGTATTCAAAAGCCTCAAATCTTCTAAACCTGTGAATCGCTTTTCAATAGCTAAGCAGCAGAGGATAGGTGATCCTATTTCGTTTTAAAAATTTGGGGATGACCCCCCTTTCATAGAATTGAATACTTTGCAATAGTTTTCAGGTCAAAATTTGTCCTGCAATAATTTTCTGTATATATTTCTTGAGTTTTCTAAGATTTTTTCTGAGAAACTACAGCAATTCAGATAGATCATTCGTGATTGTATCCAGTAATCGTATTTTCTAACTATACAGCAAGTATTGGACGTTGATAACCCTTGTGGATATGATTTTCGTTTGTCCAGATAAGGCGTAAAAACGGTTCATACTATATTTGCTATTCACTTAAATAGAAACGGGAGAAGAAATTTCTAACCTCTTTGCAAATTCCACATATATTTCCATGTGACTTATTCATACCATCACATTTGGTTTTTTCAAATACATATAATTTAGCAGAAAGTATGCCCAAATAAAAGGGCATACTTTTGTAAACGATTATTTACAAACACTGAATCAGTATTTATATCAATGTTGATTTGGCGTTTCAAAAAGGTTTTATTTAGCTTGTCTTGTTTGTTTGTTTCGATCCAATTAAGTAATGGAAGTTTGATAGCCTTCCTGTTGACAGATTGATCTAAAATTTGGTACATAAATTTAGTTGTGATAACAATGTAATTAAATACATTCTGTATTATTGTAAATCCAAGATGGTCGCAGCTACAAAATGGCGGATTACATATTGTTTCACAATTACCTCAATATGGGCATCAAAGGAAATGGTTTGACTAGTAGAATAGATGCAAATTCAAGATGACCGCAGTTACAAAATGGAGAATTACATATTACTTTGTAATACTGAGGAAGTAAATGAACTGAATGAGAAATGAATGAGAAGAATTGAATAATAAAATTAGAAACTGAAAATTCGAAAATTAAATAAGTAATTGAAAAAGTTTTATGCTAAACGGTATAATTGAGAAAAATGTATTAATGATGTAGATAATGTACTAAAAATAATTCGGAAGGTCCTAGGTAGCTGTCATCATACTACTCTCCTCAGCAATCTACGGTAATGATCAGATAAAAAAATAATAACATTGTTGGGCGTAGTATTTACATATTTACTCAGGTTGTTCTGCACCCAACAATTTCATATTTTTTTT
Organism: Leptinotarsa texana; assembly: GCA_015342105.1. Classification (NCBI taxonomy): domain Eukaryota; kingdom Metazoa; phylum Arthropoda; class Insecta; order Coleoptera; family Chrysomelidae; genus Leptinotarsa; species Leptinotarsa texana. The sequence goes on along the minus strand of WOGN01000019.1, from coordinate 40,234 downwards.
TATCTGATCAATTCCATAGATTGTTCAGGAGAGTGGTGTGATGACTGCTACGTAGGACTTTTTTAGTTTTCAGAACAATATCTACATCCTTATCATTATTTTTTAATAAAACCGAACAACATAAAAAATTACCTTATTTTATTTTTTATTGTATAATGCCGACTATGATTTATTAATAAATTTTTTGTTGATAACAAAAATTCTAATACCTATGTGCTGGGCAGCTGAATAATGATTATGCATATTTTTTCATTGAAATAGAAAAACTATTGTATTTACGGTCATAATCAAGATACACCTTGTACAAGAAAGGAATAATCAACTTTTTTTATTGTCTCATATACGAAATTTAACATTTATATTGAGGATTGGCAAAACCTTTGTAATAGTGATAAATTTTGTCATATTCAAAAGTACCGTTAAAGTATATTATCGTGTATTAAATGTAGAAATCTTTGAAACTTATACAATAAGTTTGAAAATGTCCTTATAGGCCGAAACTGCAGTAACGTTAGTTACAAATAAAAGTGGTAAAAAACATAGAAAGTTTCAATTCTCATTTCTTTATAAGGGTAGCCGTTATACCCGGTATAACGGCTACATCCATCAATTTATATATGTATATGTATATCTTACTCTTATTTTTTTATTTTTAGTTACACATTAATGATTTCTTGGGTACCAATTGGATATGCATTTTCTTGTAGAATATTTCGCTGTTTTGAATAGAATCATTGTCCCTGCTCATAGTTCCGGTGTTACTCTATTTCCAGACTTGCAAAAGCTGCCAAAAGTCTAGTGCCATTTACCTACCGATCTTAACTCTTTCGGACAGTGTGCATTTATTCTTTAACCGTTCTTCAAGGTGTTTTGAGCAATTCTATATTCTTTGAATCGACTTTTGTTATCTCACTTATACTGACCTATATAGTTTTGTCATAGTCCTCACAGCTTATACTTTTCATTTTCCAACGTCTTATTTTTGGGGACCTAACAGTTGTTAGAGTGATTAATAAGTTTTGAAAGTTTGTTTCATGTTCAGCTTTTCAAAATGCCATCTAATCTGTTAGTATTTGGTTCAAACGAAGGAATACTGAACTTTCAATCAGTGTGTTTCTAAAAAGTCGAGAATTTACAAAGATTTTCCCTGAATTTACCTTTCTTTTGAATGAGGAACACATTATCCTTTTTGTAATTCCAAAACAAAATGAGTAAAGAAAAATCTTTCACCACGATAATCTTTTAACAAACTAACTGAACTGGAAAACTAGAGCAAACAAATAATGGGAATTGATTATCAAAAAAATCACAAATATATTTTAGACCAACTAAGCCGCACAATATGCCCCCAGTGTCGTATCGCTTTAATATTATTGAAATTTTGTGATTATCGTACCGTTATCTTTACGTATACATGCCTACAGGATACATTCGAACTTAACTTTTATGGATACTACAAGGGAAACAGATGTCGTTTCGTGTTTCCTCTTTTCTCCTACATGCTCGTAATGAAATTACAGTAATTCGTAAAATTTGGTGCTGTTAACAGTTTATCTCAATTTTCCACAAAAAATAAAACAGTAAATTGTTTCCCACATTGGGAATTTTAAAAACTAGGTAATTGTGTTGAGAAATAAATTACTATTCATTTATTCAAATCAATACCACGTATTTGATATGCAAATAGCGACATATGGTGTTACTTGATGAGATTTCAATATCAATCGTACGATGTTTGTGATGGGTATGCCTACTGAGTTCATTGAATACCTGCATGGGTATTGAGTATCCAGTCTGAGGGAGTAACAGTGAATTACCGAACTAGATATTCAGAATGAATATTCAGGTAGTATTACGGCGAGTAATCTTGATTTATCTCTGGGAAAGATAAATTGGTACAAGAAATATTTTGTGCATCTAGTTATTTTTCAAAGAAAAAAATAATGAGACATGCTCAATTGAAGTAGAAGATGTTAAAATCATTGAAAAAACTATATGTATAAAACTTGAAAGCTTAAGAGTATTAACAAATTGTTTTGAAAATGCGAAATTCAAATATATCATTGTTTTCTGATTTCTGACTTTCTGAGTTTCCACAACGTGAAAAATAAATAAATCTAGATCAACAGACAATATAAACGGAAAAAATCCAATTACTAAATAACATTTTTTTCAAATTCAAATAAGAAATTAATGGAGAAAATTTGTTACATACTTATCGTCATTATATGAATGGATCAGTCAAAGTAGACACGCCTGATGGAGCTATTGTATAACGAAACACGTGTTGCGGTTTGTAAAACTGTAAATTTCACAATAAGGTGTTACTTAAATACATTCTGGATTTTCCTCAAGTGTCGGCCGATTCCAATCGGATGAGTTAATTCAAAACTCTTGATTCCATTGAAAAATTTCAAGGGTTAAGTACATATTCAAGATGGTAAATTTCTTCACTATTATTCCGTTGACGAAACCCCAAGATGAAACCCGAGCCCAATAATAAAGTATTCGTTAGACTGAACCATGAATGCACTGCTGGACTCAACTGCCTTTGAAGGACAACATGAGATCGACCCAAGCCAAGCTTCGACATCGACCGACTTTGAAATGAATATTATTCAACAAATACTTTATTGTGAGATTTTCACTAAACAGTTTTCAAACACGTCTTTCGCTGGACAATAGCTTCTTCATGCGTCTGGAGTAAAGACACGCCTGAAGAAGCTACACTATATCGATACGTGTTACGTTTTCGTGAAACTTTTTGTTCTTCAGTTGCGAAATCATACATTTGACTTCTATATCGTTGGTTGGAAAAAGAAAAAGTGATGCATTTTTGGTTTTCTTGTTTTCTTTATATCCATTCATCATTTCAATTTTTTTTGGATTATTCTGGTCCAAAATTGGTGTAATGAACATTAAAGTTATTTGTTATGTCAGATGGGTCATTTTATACAATAAGGCGATAGACATTTGAATAATAGTGTGTTTTGTTGTATATAAAGTGAAATAAAATTGAATTTGATTATTGTTCAGTGTAGTCAATTACTGGTAAACCCACGGGTAAAACCATAACAATATCCATCATTCAATTTCATACAATTTATGGAAGATGGGACTTGCGATTATTTCATTGACAGTTTCCGTTGAGTTCTCTTTGTTTGACTGAATTTTATTTTTTTTAATATTTTGTGTACTCTAATTGAATTGTTTCATTTTTTGGATCTTTTTTTAATTTGTGATACATTTCATTTTTTTATTCGTAGATTCTACTAGTGATTTGGTTATCCGATTTTGTACAGAACTAATGAACTTTTGAGATTCTATTGGTTTTCATAAACTACACCTCACGATTTGATTTCCACAAACTTTATTTGAAAAATATATATCACATGTCTCGGTAACACAGTAGTTTTATCAAATGATTTGAATACTTCAAGTTGCTTGTTACACTAATATCTATATATTTGGGACTACCTCCAAGAAATTACCTAAACCTCTACCTAAGGTACCTGTTCAATTATGATCATCTGAAGCATATTATACCTCACCTAGAAGATATCGAAATTTTGCCCATCCCTACTAATATAAAAAAAATTGATTGTCAAAAAAATCTCAAAATCTAGATACTTTAACGTCATCTAGCATTCCAGTAATGAAGTTCCATTCCTTAGTACCGTAATATCGTCGCACTGTATTATTCACACTCACAACAATATCCAATCCAATCCAATTTGTTGTTGCAATTTAATAAAGCATATTTTAAATTTTCGAAACATCGTTTGTAATAATTTTTAAAATACATAACTAACTAAAAAGTTAAAAATATTTTTTTAAATAAGCTTAAAACAATAACTAACGAAAAATACTAGTATTATTGTGAAAAAGCGACGGGCGCCTTATATATAAAACTATGGCACAAAGCGCCTACGCTTTTTTCACAATAATACTAGTATTTTTATTTTGTTATTGTTTTAAGCTTATTTAAAAAATATTTTCAACCTTATAGTTCATTGTTCTATAAAAGTATTTTTTTAAACTATATTTATTTCTCATTTTTTAGCCCGATTTTTTGTCAAAGAATTTTTTTTTAATTATAGTCACTAGTATTACAAATCTTTAACAAACGGCGAACGAATGTAAAATTCATCTCAAACAACATAATAAAGTTTGATGTCTTAAATTCTATAGTAATACTGAGATGCAGTAAGTCTCTAATAGAGGGCGGACAGTTGTAAAATTTGTTTCGAAGTAAAGAGAAAATTTGCAGTAATAATTTCAAAAAACAATTCAGTCTTGATGTTTTGATTTGAAGTTTCATTTAAAATATTAATGGACTAAACATATTTTTTCAGTGAATAATTTTATTTTTCAAGTTAATCTTTTGATTTGTTATGTATGTCAAGCACCTTAATTCTAATTTTTCGATTTTTTGAAATATTTCAGTAACTGAATTTTTTAGGTGTACAATTTATGATAAAGCTTTCATTGTTGGAATCCATATTCTGGTTTGCTTTCAAATAATCGAATTAGATTTTGAAATGTATCTTCCGTTACGTTCAAAACTTTTTCTATACTGAATCAAGGGTAATTGTAAATATGTAAATATTCCATCTGTAGTACAAAATTTCGCTTACACTTGTGATTCTTAAAATATGTTTTTTATTTTGATTTTCTTTTGAATAACCTATCAAGGAGGTTACGTATAGCGGCATCTGCCCGCGAATAGCTCAAGCAATAATTGATAGTTACGTACAGCGCCATCAAGAAATAATGCCGATAATTCTGTCAATACATATCCCGAGCTTGAGAGTTACAAACAAACAAACATACAAACATACGTACTTACATACATACAGGTGAAGCTAATATGAAGCGTGTGAAAAAATTTGCTTGTATTAAGTATGCAATATCGATAAAATTTGAATGAAGTTTCAATACAATTTTATTTTAATTCCTCGTACTGCCGAGCCCCAGTCATTTGATGGTCTTCAAAAAACTTCAGATGGAAAATGAGGTTTCTAAAATTTCATGAAGTTATAATGTAGAAAGAAAATATCCACATAAAAGGTTTGAATTGATAGAGAAAAAATCATTTTTATTTAGAGTCGACAGTAGTCGAATTTGAGCACGTCCGTAAATGAAGATAATACTTTGCATCACGGAAGTATGTCTATTGCTATTGTTTCTGTAAATTGCACTTTCATCAAAATTTATAATCTAGTAGCCGGACATAATTGGAAATATTCAGAGCCGACCGTTTAATACCCATATTCATAAATCACATGAAGTTATTTTATTATTTGAATCCTGAAAATTGCTTCTCTATCATTTCCATTACTTGATTCGGAAGAAATTTAATTTGTTATTTTCTCGCGTCTTATCATCACTCAATAAATATATGTTGGTTTTTTTATTCGTAATATTATTTTTTCATTATCTCCAGTCATGAAACGGAATAATGAAAACAATTCTCAACAGTTAAATTCAAATTGTACTATTACATGTTCATGTTCATGAAAGAGACTCCAACGACTTGCATGCGCGAAGCCAGCACAAGGAATTGGATATGAGAAAGATTGTCAACTTGGCATCTGTAGTTATCACAATTTTTAAAACTGAAATTATTTCTATGCGTTTGCCACCTGCTACTCCCGTCCCGTCCCGTTCTACTTTGTTCCGGCATGTCCTGGCCCTTTCTTATTCGTCCTGGCCCGTCCTGCATCGTACCGGCTCATTTTGCTCCATTCCGCCACATCGTCTCCCTCTCGTCTCGGTCTTTACTGTCTTTTCCCTTCTTATCTCGTCCATTTTAACTTTTCTATACATGTAAATTTTTTCAGAAAATATTTTTGTGTCTGCAAAATATTCATTTAAGATATGGTTGAGATATATAATTCGTTGCAGAAATTTTGTATGATGAAGTCCAAAAAGAGAATTTGAGTGTTTTTGTATGCAAGACAATTTTTGTTCGTTAGTTTATATATAAAAATATGCAGAATTAATTTCTTATGTTTCTTAATGTGAATTCTGTATGTTTTGTGGTTTCCTTTTTTCCGGTCGAGCTGATATTTCGTGTCATTTTTATCTACTCTCTGACTCCTGACAGTAACACTGAAGTATTATTGCCGAAATTTTCCCAGAAATTTTGTAGTTGAAAATAGCGTTTTGTTATTTCCATAGCGTGGCAAAATGGAATTTCCTAGTTTTCAGATAATCGGCTTCCAGAGCAAAGCGAGTGATATTGCTGAAATTCGATGTCGCTGAATATAACGCAATCAGTTTCCATTTACTACAACTTCACACGAAAGATTATCCCACTGAAACAATTCGCGGATGAAAGGTATGGGTGAATGGAGAAGGAATGTGCTTGAAAGTTGAAATCCTATTCGTCCACGATATAATTGTTTGAGATTGGAATCAACTTCAATCTCAGCACTCCATACCGGCAAAATTGGAACTGAATTAAATAAAACAAATGATTCAATCTTTGAACTTTTGAATAAATATACTTTTGAATCATCAATCAAAGTGTTCGTGGTATGTCATGTGAAATGATGAATGTATATCGAAAGTTTAATTTAAAAAAAATGTATAATTGATTCCATATAATTATTTTTCTAATAATATTATCTTCAGAGATGATCTTTTCAACAATTCCTTTATCTTTATGTCTGTCGACAAGATTTCAATGACACGTTTATCCCTCTCCAATTTCTTACTTAATAAATGTAGGTACAATCAATAATGGCTATCGTTTTTTTGGAAAATTTCCTTTCACCAATACGGATTTTCCACTAATATCATCAAAATCAGTCTGATGAAACTTCTATTTGTTCGCTCATCCATTTTTTTATTCCTAATCAGTTGTTGTTTTTGTCACTTATCACACGTCTGAAAATAATTATATTAAGGAAAAAAACTGAAATAAAATTACAATAAAATGAAAACCGAGCAAAAAATTGAAAATTTAACAATTCAAATTTAATAAAAACTGAAAGATCACAAGTAAAACGAAAGCAATCGAATGACCTATAAACAGTCATCCCTCGGAGGAATAGTTCAGTCATTAATGTCGAAGATGACTGTAGATACTATCAATCGAAAGTAACTAGAGTAACTTGGCTTGAAATCTTTCAATTGCTCCTCTTTTTAATTGTTCAGTTTTCCATTTTTTGAATGATCTTCATTTTATTGTAATTTCATTTCGGTTTTTTGCATAATATAATTGTTATTTCCAGTTATTCATTTCAATTTTTGTTTTCCTATGTTCTTTCAGGGGTTTCAAATCATATTATATCATATTAGGCAATGGAAGCCCAAATTGAGGAGAAGATTTTTCTATTGATTTTATTTTCACGTCGGTAATTACATATTCAAAATTAATGTACTGGTCTAAGAACTTCGTTTGATCAAATGTATAATGGAGTGAATATGATGTTAAATAATTAATGAAGTACTTGTACTTGGTTCCTGAATTCATGAATACACTAACCTGGTTGATATGACGACATTTGGATAGGCAAGGTACAAGTTTCACACCTTGAAAACCGCATAAATTTTCCATATGAAGGCATCTGTCAATTAGCAATACTCAGAATCATCTATATAAGGTTTTTTCGTCTATGTTTTGTGTGTATCATTTCGCGTGAAAGTTTGCTGAGCTGTACAGGAAAAGTTTATTTCTCCATCTGATGATTTCTGTTCCTGCTTCCTGATTGCACTAACGAACCTCTTAGGTTTAGTAACTGGGCGAAAGATGGACTAATGGGGAGTCTTGCTCTTGTTCCCAATGATTGGAAACGTTTACTGACTGTTTTTTTGTACGTAATGAAAGTTAGGAGATTGAATCATATCCACCACAATGTTTTCCTCAGTCTAATTTAGTATACTAGATAGAGGGCTTTCTCCTAGTCTTTGGACATTGCGATTTATGGTAATGATGATATAGTTGTTGTTCTCATTCATACGCAGATCTATATCTCTTTCAAACCTGAAGACGTTGATAAGGCTTGTGCACAAGTTAATAAAGACATCAATAATTTTGTTGAAACTGCAACTGATCATTGTCTAGTTAACAACCCAAAAAAGTTAAACGTTTTGATATTTGGGTCAAAAATTGTTAGGGAGAAGATTGAAGACAAAATAAAAATAAAAATTCTTGACAAGGACCTGTCCATTGTAGATCAAGCGAAAAGTCTAGAACTTATTTTTGAAAGTAATTTAAGGTTCGAAACACACGTGAAAAAACTTATTCAAAAGGCATATGGAACTCTTAAGATTATTTATGGAAATAGACATTTTTTTACAAAAGCAACAAAAATAATGTTATGTCATAGTTTAGTTTTGTCTACCCTGAATTTTGCTAATTTAGTGTACGGTCCATATTTAATGAAATCATATGAGCCAAAAGTCCAAAAGATTCAGAATTAATTTTTTCGTCTCATTCATGGGGTTCGAAGGCGGGAAAGTATTTCCAATAAATTGATTGAAAATGATTGGTTAAATATAGCAAAGCGTAGGCGTTGCATGCAACGTGCTTATTTCATAGAATAATCATAACGAATATTCCGAGTCGAACCGATGTTCATACAATCAATATTAGATTTGAATATATTTTAACTCCACCAATTCACCATCATAAATTCTTCAAACGGTCCTTTAGTTACCAAATTGGCTACGTGTACAACGGTATTCCAAACGAAATTGAAAAAAAGATTGTAATTAGTTTCAAGTACTACTGTAAGAATTTTTTGTGGAAGCAATAAACCAAATAATACATTTCAGATTTCTAAGTTGTTGAGAGTCCCTATTATTGTTTTTTTTTTCGAATTCTGTATTATAGTCATACTCCATAAAGTTAAGCTTATGTGAGGTTAAGTGGTAGAACAAATTAGTAATTTTGAATTATTGATTTTAACTTCGCCTTTGACGTCAGCCCTAGGATCATTATTGTTCCAAATGTAAAAAAAAGAGAGGATATCATTCCACCAAGGACTCCAATAATCAGAACAATCAACTTGACAGAGTGATCTGGATAGAGTCTGCGGAATTTGTTTTTCCTCCTCCTCCGATATTCGTCTTGCCAGGAGCTGAAAACTCCACCAAAAATATCTTGTTGCTCTGGTCTGCATCTTGGCCTAGCATCTTGTGTCAGGAACTTCTATACCCATCACGCGACTGCGGTAGACTAAGGTGTTGAAGACACCATCCTGGAAAGCCATGATGAACCCCTCAGTTTCCGACTTCAGCCCAGTCGACCTGAGAAAATCGAACGTCAGGCGCTTTGATAAGCCAAGGTCTCCAATGTTATTGAAGAAGACCCCATGCTTATCCCTGTGTCTCCGCAGAAGATACACGGCTTTTATCTGAGTTTTTTGCTGAAAGGGTTCCAACTCTGTGACAGAGTTGTAGTCACCTCGATCAGAGTCGAAAACTATACCGAGTTCATCATCTGCTCGGGCAGCTGCCCGAGCAGCAAGGCATTTTGCGGCAAGGCATTTGGATATCTGACTGGTTCTCCTTCGTACTTTGTTGAGTTCTTCATTTTTGATTACGAAGGAGGTATTATATGTTGACCAGAGAATTTGGATAGTGAAACTATCAGTAAACGACCTGAAGAGGTAACTTTCGATAAACGTGATTACTTTACAAAGATCATCATTTGTGACTATCTACGTCAAAACTTGACATCTCAGTCATATCGGCAATAATCCGATATTATTGAATGTTTCTTTAGTAGACGTAGCCATCGAAGATAATGAAATTTCTTCTTATCAAACACTACTCCTTGAGACAGTGGCATTTACTTGATTGAAACCCAAGTCCTAACATTTCTAAACATTTATTTTTTTTGTAGTGGCAAACTTTTCGTTAAAATATCGGCAACCATATCTTCCGAAAGAGCATGACATAATTGGAATTTCTTGAATTGAAGAGGTTATATTTTTAGGAGTGATTAATATTTGGAAAAGAAAATTTTTGGCTGGAATAGTAGAAAGCCAAAAACTGTAATTTCTTATTTTTCAGTGCTTCACGAACAAAATGGTGTCGTATATCTAAGTAAACAAAATCAGCTGTGTATCTACAATACTATAAAGATATGAAAAAATATATAAATCAAGCCATCAAAAGGGAAAAACGCGCATACTTTGCTCACATTTATGATAACAAAAATTCTCAAGAGATGTGGAGAACTTTGAAATCTAATGATATTTTACCGCAGAAATCTGTTGATATTCACGATATGATTTGAAAAATCCAAACGAGATCAAGAAATATTTTATCAACTCCATACCTGTTAGTGATCCACTACAGGAAATACTCACATTCTATGGAAATAAGAAGCGCATAGATGGGGATTTTATATTCAGAGAAGTTGATCTATTTGTTTACCAAAAATTATTTTCTATCGAAACGAAAGCTGCAGGTAGTGATGAACTGAATATTGATTATATTAGATTATGTTGCCCGTATATAATATGTTATATAACCCATATTATCAATTCCTGCTTAGCAACTAATTTGTTTCCGATACAGTGGAAGAGTGCAATTGTAAAAGTACTGTCAAAAAAGACTTATCCAACTAATTTCAAAGATCTCAGAGCAATCAGTATATTGCCAACCTTATCGAAAAATTTGGAAAAAGCAATGGAAGTGCAGCTAAAGGAATATCTCGAGTACTTCTCAATACTACCTTCGATTCAGTCAGGTTTTCGCAAGGGATACAATTGTACAACCGCAGTCTTGTACGTTGTATATAATTAGAGCAACAATTCAGAAAATTATACTTGTTCAATTTGGATTTTAGTCGAGGCTTTGACACAGTCAGCCATAAACTATTATTGAGAATTTTATCTTATATAGGTCTCACCGATAGTGCTGTTCCGCTCTTTGGATCATTCTTGGAAAATCATCAGAAAAAGGTCAATATACACGAAGTTCAATTCCAATATATTTCATTAAACCATGGCGTTCCTCAAGGACCCATTTTGGGTCCATTGCTATTTGCCATATATACGTCGGATTTAGTCAAGAGTCTTCAGTACTGCAAAATACACCTATATGCTAATGACACTCAACTTTATTATTGCTTTACTTCACAAATGACCGATACTGCTTGTTGTCGAATAAATGAAGATCTCAAAGCTTAGACAGGGGTAGCCTCAAACCACTGTCTGATTTTTAATGATAGTAAATCTAATGTCATTGTTTTCAGCTCCAAAATCACTCGCAGTACTGTACTTATTGATTTTGATGTAGGAATAAATAAAATTCCTCATACAGCTGTTTAGGAAGCAAAAAGTCTGGGAGTTCTCCTAGATATACTTACAACGTGTATATTCATGTTAAGGACTATATACGGTCAAAGACATTTTTTTCTTTGAGGTTGAGGACAATATTGTGTGAGGCAACAGTCCTTTCAAATTTCAATTATGCAGATTTGCTCTTTGGTCTGTGTTTAACTAATCAATATAAATCAAAACTTCAAAAAGTTCAGAATCCAGTAACTGGTTTGGATTCTGACATTCCAAAACGTTGCAACAAAACTATGATATAACCTTTCTGGTGTAGTAACCCACTTTTCCGATATCTTTGATTTTAAATTTCTTGTAGAGGATGTTTTTTACATCAGAAAAGATTTGAAGATTCCGACAAGCAATTATCACCCTTATTCGAATGATTAAACGCTTGGATCAGAGTTGGTTGGTTCAGCTTCGATTGATTTCAAAGTCATGTTCAATTTTTCGAATCATTCCATTCCATTGGACATACGAAATGTACCGATCTACATCTCCTAAAGCATGAAGAGCCTCGCATTTGTGATACCTGCAGTGTGACGATGAGTGTTGTACATTTCATCTCTGATTGCCCAGCTTTCAATTAAGAAAGAAAATTTTTCGGATTACCAAGCGACCTCACCGATACATTGGATGTTACGAACTTTACTTCCCTTTATAGTTTTTTAGAAAATGTTGGCATTTCTAACAAAATTCAATGTACCTACTGTAACCGCTAATAACCCTAGTGGTTGATGCGGTGTTTTTCCTTTTAAATAAAAAAAAGAGTTTTTCGAAAGGCAAACTTTATTACGAGTTTGTAGATCTTCAAACATATTTTTTGCTTTTGTTTCAATGACTCCTGTGTTATTTCCGTATGCTCTTAGAATTTCAGAAAATTGTTTCGGAGGTTCCATATGGATTCTTCTTGAAGCTCACCATTGAAATACTCACAAGTGACATCTACCTGATAAATATGCATTCCGTAGCGAGCTGCTAAAGCTGTAACTAACCTAATTGAACTGAACCGAGCAACGAGAGCAAACGTCTGATTAAAATGTATCCCAGGTTGTTAGCCACCACCTTGAGCCACTAATCGGGCTCTTTTTCGATCAAGAGTGCAATCTGCTTCATAATTGTTCCTGAATACAATTCGACTTCCTATGATATCATGGTTCCTAGGACGATCTACCAGTATCCATGTGTACTTTTTCAGTATTGACTTTATTTCTTCTCCCATGGCACAGTACCATTTATCAGCCTCAGTTCTAGTTAACGCTTGTTTTGTAGATACTTCAGTGACAAAAGTGTGTTCTGTTTATTCAGTATTAATGTTAATTGGTGGTAACTACTGATATTCTTTTCGAGGTTTCCCTCTAGATCCAAACCTTGGTCTACCAGGACCTCTTCTAGAATGTGGTGATTCCGTTATCAAATCTTCATTGGAATAAACAAGTTTTCAATTTTGGGTGTATTTTCCTCGACTTCTTCTCTCTCCTCTGTTTCGATATTGGTTTTATTTGCAAGATGTTTCACCTCAATGTTGAAAGTTAGTTTTTGTGAGCATACTTCCATTTCTGTGGAATTTGATGAATAATCTGAAAGAAAATCAGAGAATTTGTCGTTAGAGATCTCCGATTTTTCTGAGAATTTTATATCTCGGATAATTTCAACTCTCTTCTCAGATGGTATCCAAACTCGATAACCTTTCGTTTTTTCCGAGTATCCCAAAAATCTGCCTACTTTATATTTTGCCTTCAATTTATATTCACTAAGTGTTCTGATTAAGATATACACAAAACAACCATTTCTCTGAAGTAGCTGACATCAGGATTTCGTTTTCTCCATACTTTTATGGTGTTTTCCTTGAAGATTTCTTGATTGATAACGATTCCGTATATAATTCGCCGTATTCACTGCTTTAGCCCAAAAGAATGGTGCTAGGCCAGATTGCATAAGAAGACAACGTGTAATTTCATGGAGAGATTTTGGCTATACCATTCTGTTTTGGGTTTTGCGGTACTGTTAAACGTCGCAGCAGGTGGTTTGCTGATATATTCCCTCCTATTGTCCGACTGAAGACATTTGATTTTCGCTAATTTTTATAAAATCTCTGCTCTTTTCCATGACTTTGTTTTTGGAAGAAATAAGTCGCACTTCGCATCATCTTGAATGATCCTCAATGAAGGTTACATAATACTTTGCTTTGCCATTTGACTGTAGCGCATGGGATCACAAACGTCTGTAAGAATGAGCTTCAGCATTGTCGTTGTTCTTTCAGACATCTTGGGAAAAAAGTTCTCGTCATTTTTCCTTTGAAACAAATGTAAAACTCAAATTTTCAAGGAGTTTGTTTCAAGTCAAACCCTCTAATATGACCAGAAGGTTTGTAAAATTAAAATGTCCGAATCTACGATGCCAGATCACAAGAGTTTCACTTGAATTCCTCTCTTGCCAACACGATCCGCGACAAGTTTTACTTTTCCATCCTTGTCAAGAACTAATGTATTGTCTTTCTGGAAGAGAACACGAAAACCGTTGTTTTGGTGTTCGTCTTCGGTCATCACCGGAAGATAATTGTGAATACTAAAAATCGAAACATCATGAAGTAACTTGGCTTAACATCTTTTGATTTTAATTTCTTGTTAATAGTTCAATTTTTAATTGTTGCCTGTATTTTATTTCTTTTTGATTTCATTTTTTTGCCTAATATAATTGTTATTTTTCTAGCTAATCTTTTTAATTTTATAAATTCTTTAGAATTAATGAAATACACAAAGGTAATGTCTCGTATAGCAAATAATTCCATGATTTTCAATAGAGATTCTCGGTTTTGTTACTTTCAGCTGAAATTCAATTCCTGTAGAGTTTCCACAATTTCTTTCTGCCTACCTTAATACAATTTTCACTTTTTAAGCGACTCAATTAGGTAGACTTATGGAACAGTTACCCGAAAATATTTTTTTATTTCGCTGCTTAAGTAAATAGACTTTAAAAAACGTTACTCACTTCAATTTGTTGCATAAAAATTTAGAGTTGAAGTTTTCCTTACTGTGTTCTATGTTATAATCATCTATGCATAGTTAACCATTTTCTGTGTAGTATCCTCAGAAGCTACAAAGACGGGAGAGAGAGAGAGAGAGAGAGAGAAAGCTCGGAACTGTCAACTGTTTGGATATTCATTCATCAATAGATATTATAAAATAAAAATGAGATTTATTGTATTAATCTGAAAATTTCCATATGAAGAAATTGCCGTAACCATAGTTACCAATAAAAGTGGCAAAAATATAGAAAGTTTCATTTTTAATGGATAAATAAATGAATGAATGAATGAATAAATTTTTCTCTAAATAATAATTATCTAAATCGGTGGATGGGCAGACAGGGTACTCAAAGTAGCCCGGGGTAGATCACCTGACAAGATGCCTTCAGATGATTTTGTGGTGATTCGTAAAATCTAGAATACACAACTGCAGTCTATTAAATCAACTGGAAAACATTCCAATTTGTTATTGTTAAATTAAAGTCTCTCAGCATGTCTGTTTGTCTGAACGCAATATAACACAAATAGTACCGAACGGACTGACTGTGTATCATATATATATTTTCTATGAATTGGTTGAGGTATGACAATGTTACCTGTGATTCACTACATATTTGCGATGGCATTTGTCTATTATTTTCATTAAAATAATTGTCACATATAATATAGTAATTGGAAAACTATTTAGACGGATACGTTATCCAATGATTTTTACCTTAAGTATTTTATGATCATTTGAAATGTTTTTAAACCATATAGACCAGGACTGAAGCCTTCCAAAATGGTGAATAGTGAAAAAATATAATATGAGGATGAAACCGAGTAGAAAAGGAGGGGAATATGATAAAAATGAAAGGAAAAATAAATTACCACCAATGCCGAAAATGTATAATAGTAAATAAATGAGGGCTTGAAGGAAAAGGAAGGAAGGAAGGAAGAAAAAAAAAGGAAAGAAAAGAGAAGGTACTATAAAGATATAGATATATGATTAGATAAAACCTTTTTCAGGATTCTCGCCGCGGACCAAGTTATTCTCAATGCTGAACAGGATTTGTTCAACATTCAGATTGTTTAACATGTCAGTTTATAACATGTTAAAACAATTATTTTCCCATTTATGTAGATAATTTATTATGGAGGAGATATTATAGAGAAAAAAGATCGTTTGAATATTTCCTTTTTATGTACAGGAATGTTAAGCACTGTCTTTTTAAGCAAATTCAGGTTATGGATATCTGTTCTATAAGACAAATGTTCATTTAAGTAGGGAGGATTCCTATATTTGAATATTTTAAAGAATATACATGCTGCATGAAGACGTCTACGATTAAACATATTCAACCACTTCAAATCTACTAATTTGTGTGAAATTCTGGACCTTCTTCTGATGCCAAATATTAACCTGATACAAGAGTTTTGAACTTTTTGTATGCGACACCTGTCGTTCTTGTCTATATATGAATGGTAAACAGCGTCACAGTGATTGAAATGAGATAAAATTAATGAATCTCATAGCATTTTTTGACATCTGCATCCAAATATATATAGGGATATGTAAGTTTCGAAGATGAATAAGCAATTTTAAGTTTGTAGGTTATATGTTCATGAAATCTCAGTTTATGATCTAAAATCAACCCCAAATTTTGTGAATACGTTCTGTTATATGCCCATTCCAGTGAGATATAACAGGTCTGAATTGTATCTCAGAGTTTACCGTCTTCAAGCTGTAGTTTTTTCTTCTTCTCTGATGCTATCACTTTCAAAAAATAATATCTACTGATTTATTTGGGTTGATTTTCAACATATAGTCAGTGGACACTTTTAGAATCGTATTTGAATCAAAATTTATATCGGTTACTACTTGACCTATATCTGAAGATTTGAAAGATAAATATACTTGAGAGTCATCTGCATAAAGGTGATATTTACAAGACTCCATCTTATTGATGAATATGGCAGTATAGAGGGTATAAAATAGTGAGCCTAAAATGCTGCCTTGCGGTACTCTGGTTTTAACTTCTCTCCAAGTAGAAGAAATATGAATCTATACTTTTTGTAATCTATCATCGCTGATCCATCACTGAACCAAAAAAAATGTAATATAGCACATAGTATTTTATGATTGATGGTATCAAATGCTTTTGAATAATCCAACAGAACCAAAATGGTGGCTTTATTTTTATTTATAGCTTCAATTATGTCATCTACGATCTCTAATAATGCTGTTGCACAACTATAACCTTTTCTTAAACCTCACTGTTTATGTGGCAAAATATTGTAACGATTAATGATATGGCGCATTTGATTTTCCATTACTTTCTCTATAATTTTAGAACATGTCGGGAGAGTACTTATTGACCTTAAATCATTAAAATTTTGTGGTTGATTATTTTTTGGAAGGGGTATAATTTTTGCACATTTTCATGCATCATTTGACTTATGCATTCGTTTATTATGCGAGTTAGTACCGTTATAATGAAAGGCCAACAGATTTTTATAATACTTATATTGATTTCATCTACCTCATATGCTTCTCATTTTGTACTATCCATGATGCTAAAGATTACATCTTCAGTAGTTGGTGAAAAAATGAATTTATCACATATACCTTCTTTTCTGTTCGTACCATAAAAGCGCAATAAATCTTCATCTGGTGAAATATCCCTTTGAGACATAGTTGAAACAAAATCGCTAATAGCTTCTATAATTGAAATTATTGAAATGATGTATCAATTGTGTTTCAACTTTTCAAATAACTCAAACTTATAAAAAAAGCAATCTTGATTGTTTTTCAAGAGTTAAAATAGTACTCGAACCGTTCCGCGTGGAGAAAAATGTTTAATACTACGAGTATAATCGTGTTCACTTCGTTCATTTTGACGAAAAGAATGAGGAATAGAAGTGAACATCACAATAAATTCAACTCAATACCATCCCGATTTGTTTATTTTAAGACATCTTATATTTGGGAAAGAAAGATTTTGGCTTTCTACTTCTCCAACGTATTTGTTTCAAGAGGGCGTTTTTATCAAGGATGTGCCTGAAAGTTACTTCTTTGCATGATATTTTTGGAAGATTCCACCTTTTTCGTATCAAGATGGAGAAGTAGAAAGCCAAACCCTCTACCAAAAATTATTCTCTCCTAAAAATATACCCCCTTCGGTCGTATGATACCCAAATTCCATAAATGGAATTCATCAGTAAAACATTCACACCCATCATTACATTGTTGATTCTTCCAATGTTAATGGTGAATTTATTATTTCAGAATATCACCAGTGATTTGAAGAAGCATGCAGCAGAGGCGATTCGACTCGAAGGTCAAGTAAACTTGCTGACCTCCGATCATGAAACACAAACACTAGCGGTCCATTTAGCTGGCATTCGAACTCGAATTGCCACCCTCTTATCTCAGGCCGAAAACGGCAGGTTATTAATAGCGGTGAGTGTATTTATTTTTTATTTATGACGATGTCATTAAGGCCACTCAGCAACAATCAGTTTAGCGTTATCATATTTAGTGTAATGGAAGAAGCGCTATCACATATTTCATTATGAAACTACGTCAATGTTTTTTTTTTCGAATATTATGGAAACATTACGACATTTTACATGTTTCACTCGTGAAATTAATAGTTAATGTATGCAATATTCTTTCAATTAATTCACAGTTAGCTAAACTACGATTTGGAAATAATTAAAAACCATAGTTCTCACATAAACCACCGCAATAATATACATTACTTTCGAAAAATCCAAATGCAGGATAATTGTCCTAAAAATATATTCTATGCACTGACACAAACAGAACTTGATAGTTTCAATATTCAAAATAAATTTTAAACTCTGCATTTCCTTCACAAAAATGCCTCTTTATTCAGGCCAACAGAGTTGGCCTGAACAACATTTTCCTATATTTCCCTTTTATAAATATATGAGGCTAACTACCTAGAAATGAAACTGAAACTCATATCTCGAACTTTTCTCTGCTCTCCGTAAAGCCAATTTGTGCATCATCTTATCTCATCTAGGATTTTCTAATTGCGATGCAATAAGCCATCACATCTTGAAACCCATTCCTCCTCAATAAAACTACAGTGGCTTGATCTATGAGCTTGGTTCTCTTTCTCTAACTTTATCTATATTGGACGAATGGGGATTATCTGTTCCTTATCTGAGCCTTAACAAGGTGACCTCAATTGTTGCTGAAATTCAATCCATCCATCAGCGTATTTACTTTTCACCTCATGAACCTTCTGAACAGTCATTTCGTCTGTTCTACTGCCATTACTGTTCGGATGTCTGGGTTTTTGTAGCATTGAATTGGACCTATTTACTTTTACTCCAATTCGAAATCACTTCTAGATCCTCATTAAGATATGCAACCTCCTCCTCCATCGACGGCCACTTGTAGGGAACGTTCTTTCAGTAAGCTGAAGAGTCATTCACAAAAATGATCCGACAAGCCATAGCATTTAAGTTTGGCCATCAAACCCTCATGCCACACATGGTAAAAGGTCGTAGAAATATCAAGCGCAAATGCTCTTGATTCTCCATGTTTTTCGATTGCGTTATTACAAATATGGGTGATAAAAGGTCGCCTCGTGATTTTTGTTTCCGAAAGTCATATTAATGATCGCTCAAGATGTTGAAGCCTCCCAGATATTTGAGAATATGGTCGTTTACGACTTTCTCCATGATTTTTGGAATCACTGATAGCAAAGGTACTGATCTACAATTATTTAGAAGATTTTTCTTACCCTTTTTGGGGAAAGGCTGAATGCGAGCAATCTTCCATCAAGAAAGGAAACCCCTCCAAAATACATTTACGCACTTTTTAAGTATTATAATAGACACTTCATCAGGGCCGACGCCTTGTTGATATTGAGCTGTTTCAAAATTGGCCTTACTAGACGCTTTCGAAAAGTGATTTCCGGCATTGTGGATTCTAGTGTGGGAATAGTGGGTGGTGCCTTTTTCAGAAAATCTACTGTGGAGTGGGACGCAAATTGTTCAGGCATTAGATTTGACTTTTCTATGGCTGTTGCAATTGAACCATCCGCTTGTGTTAGCGGTGGAATTGTGTATTTTGTAATGTGAAGTTCTTTGCTTTCATGTATCCTAAGTTTGCAGCTGTTGCGACCATTAACAAACCTAGTTCGGTTTTCGGCACTGGCGCTACTACCGGAAGACGAGATTTTTGGAGGCAGCAACGTGCTCACAATTTTTGTTGAACCAAGTTTTGCCATTAGAAGGTCATTTTCCCATTCAGCTGATCTATAATGCCAAACTTTGCGCGGCTTAGATTGTTCCCTCACATTCATTAGTAATTCGCTCACCACTGAAATGAGTTTGTGTTCAGAAGATCCCAATGGAGACCTTATGGTGACTGTGTGAATTTCTTAATTGGTTGTTATGTATAGATCCAGAAGACTAGCATATTCTCCATCACGGTCAGGAATCCTGGTTGGCTCATTTATAATCTGAGTAAGCCCGCTGCTTATTACAAAAGCCTCAGCTTCGCGATCTCGTTCGTCGTTGATATTTGAAAATTTGAGTCATTCGATATTGTGGACATTGAAGTCACCGAATATGGAAATTTAGGCACTGGGATGATTGCTTTGCAGAAATTCAATGGTGTTTGCAAATGAAGAGAATAGTGTCCTATATTGTGTATCGCCAGGTGAAGCCCTAGAAGAAGTGATTTCTTTCAGCCATGTCACTTCATTTCGGTGATATATTAGTTGATCAAATTTCTATTGCCTGAATTCTTTCTCCATATGACTTCTCTAAATTCCACAGAATATTTCCGATTCAGAGAAATGAGTATTGGCTTCTTCATCCCTTTGTGAGCTTGCACATACATCGAGATTGATTTCTCTGTCAGTTCTATGGAAAGGTTTTGCAGTTCCAGATCTATTCAGACTCACAAGTATGACTCTGGAAATTTCACTGCTGCTTGTCTTTATAATGAAATAATCCGATCGCACATTCAAAATGAGTAAAACTCCCGCAGGTATCAATTCAGCGAATTAGAGATGTGTACATTGTTAATCCTCATAGCTATTGATGTGTATGAAATTTTGTCGCCATTTTCATATTGATTTTCAAATTTCCATGTGACTCGTATGCAAAATGGTTTCAATTTGGTGGCATCAGTGTTTATCTCGGAATGAATTATGATTGATCAAAAAACTCTATAGACAAATGGAAAGCCTGGATAAGTGTTTCAAAAATTGGATAACCTTTCTAGACGTTTCGACTAATTTTATATGACTGAAAAATTCAAAACGAACTCTGTGTACAAAAAAACATTAAAAATAATCGTATAGTTCGTCTGTTGGGTAGCCGGTTATGATCATTTCAAACTCCTCCTTAGAATATTTCGTTCTAGATTGAATCTATGAATGAGGTCCTCTTTACAAAATCAAGTGACAAATATATATCAAAAACGCAGTTCTTCAACAAAATATCACATTCTAACAATTATCAGTGACCTTGATGTTTCTGATAAAAACACAGTCATTTCAAGTAAAATATACTCGTCATATTGGTACTATTTCATTACCGTTTCTGTTCTGTTGACTTTGCTAGCTATTTATTCTTGCTGTCACTTGTGAACTTTTCCACCCGGCGCCTGACTGCGCAAACCTCAGTTAATTTTAGATTAGTAATTGCGTAAAACAAATAATGATTAATATTTTCTATTTCAGGATGCACAACAAATACAAATAAAAAAACAACAAGAACTCTCTGAATACCAAATTCTTTTGACCGAAATAGAAGCGTGGCTTGAAACCGTTAAGACAACCATCTCAACTTACAAGTTGACAGACGAAACGTCGATAGAAAACCACATTCGACACTGCGAAACACTCAACAAGGAATTATCGGAGAAAGAGAAAAAATTGAAGGATCTGTCAAGAATCTGTCAGGAGTTCGAAAAATACCCAGACTTGCATGTTTTGGTGGTTGCCCTACTTGAACAACTCAGGATACTCACGGAAATCTTTGAAGAACAGAAAACTATCATCACTACAAGGATATCTGTCTGTAATAAACAGTTGGAGGAAATACGCGCCAAGCCTCCTACTCCAGATTTATCCCTGGAGAACACATTGGATTCAACTTCTATGCCCATAGAAGAAATTCCTGTCCACGCCGACGTCAAGCACGTGACTCAAGAGTTCCTTGCGAAAGAAGCAGTGACTAAAGCGAGCGTCACCATCGAAACTCAAACCGGTAGGAGTTTGAGCACCCCCGTGGAAGAACCAGTCACTAAAGACTTCACAGTTACTTATAATGAACCTGTAGACGCGCAAATTCAAACACAAATGTCGCAGCCTTCGAGTGAGGCTGAACAAGCTCAGCATAAAGAAACCATAACTATATCCAAACGCACTAGTGGAGGACAGGAAACCATCCATATCGCCACCAAACCAATGATGCCCGACCCACAACCTGTCGTTGAAGAACCAGACGACGTGTTGGTCGAAGCTAATTACAGAAAGCGACCTGAATCAGAAACGGGGCTAACGGAGCTCAACATAACAAATGTGAGCAGTAACCAGCCTTTTGAGACTGTATTCGTCGAACCAGATGAAACTACTACTGAAGTTATAGTCGACGCCGACGGCACTAAGAGAATAATCGTCAAGAAGCTGCATAGAACTGTGGTGAGGCATCAACAATCCTCCCAGCAGCAGCAATTCTCCACCCTAAGCACTCTAACGGAGGGAGATATCCCTATCAGCCAATCTTTCTCCCAAATAACCCTTCAAGGACAGCAGAGCGCCACTACCGTCGCTAAAGGCGACGGCAGTCGAGCAACTCTGACAAGCCACCAATACGGAGGAAAAATTATTTCGGGAGCACCAGGGGGAGAAATCGATGTTCATGAATATCAAACCGAACCAGAAACTCACTTTTCCGTCGTTGGGCCCACGTTGAAGCCTGAAGAAGTCGAGGTGCAGGGCGTCAAGCTACACGAAGGCGATATCACTTTCATAAATGACGAAAACAATCAGTTGATCCCTGCGGGCCAATCCCATATCGAGGGCAATGCTGTACATACCTCTAGCTCCAGCGTACGCGCCGTCGTCCAACAAGTCACGAGGAGGATCATAAGAAAAACCCGAAGGATCATACGCAGGACGGTTATAATTGACGGCAAAGAACACGTTACAGAGGAAGTCGTTGAAGAACCGGAAGAAGTTGAGGTAACAGAGGAAGGAATACCTAGAGTGAGCATCAATGTGACCAGAACTGAAAACGGAAAAGTAGTAACGGAACAGCAGTTCGGGGAGGAACCGATAACAGTACATCCAGACGTCTCAGTTACTCAAAAAGTAACATCTGTCGTGCTGGATTCTGACGGAAGACCCGTTGAGAAAGTCCCGGAAACTATCAAGATAGTTACCCAGCCAGAAGAGAGGTATGTTGTAGCACTCGAGCCTGAAATTGCACCCCAAGTCACAGAACCTGTTGAGGTAGTTAGCGAAGAAAGTAAAAAGTCTTCCGGAAGTATTATAGCCGATTTCATTAACAACGAGAAGCTTGCTATTAGTCTTATTGAGAGTAGTGAAGTTGCTGAAGCACCTAGAGTTGATGCTGCACACCCAGGTGTTGTAATGGAAGGTAAAATCGCCCAAGATAACGGCTTGAAAGAATCGATAAAACAAATGATTTCTGTTGAAATAGGTGCACTCCATCCTACTGAAGTCGATGTCAAAAGTACCGAAACACCATCCACTAAAGAGGTGCCTGCATCGGAATCTACAGAGCGTCCAGTAATAGAATTTACTTCTGATTCTCCTGTTACGGTTTCGGAAATCGACATAGAATCTCCACAACGCTCAGTAGATTCCACCACTTTCACAATTGAAAAGCACTCATTAGTAGCGGAACCGCACTTACCTGAAACAAAAATAGATATACAACCCACCGAAGCTGTTATAGAAACAATATTTTCAAGAGTAGATGAAGCTGAAACTGTCAAAGATGATTCAGGATCAGAAATTAAAAAGATAACGGAAACAAAAATTTCTTCTGTTCAGCCTGTTATCGGAGATTTGCAAGAAACGTCGAAAAAGCCCAAGGAACTCGAGCATCAAGAAATACCAACTGAAGACGTTCAAGATCATACTGTTAGTGAAACTGTTCTAACACAGACATCTACTGTTACTAAAACTCCAGTACCGGAAATTGGAAAATCTGTTATAACACAAACATCGTTCACTACAGAGAGTCCAACTAAAGAAAATGAAGAACTGAAAACTGTAGTGACACAGATATCGTTCGTTACCAGCAGTTCACCTCCAAACATCGAAGGAAGAGAAACAGTAGTAGCTGTCGACGAAAAAACATCACGAATTGAAAACACTTCATCTTCACAAGTCGAAAAAACTTCAGAAAAAGAAATGTCAACCATTACGGTCGAGATTGAAAAACCTGAAGTTACTCAGGCCGTTACTAAAACTCCAGAAACTAAAGAAATCGCAAATAGTATTGAAGAATTTTTGGAAGCAGAAATTGTGGATGGGAAAATGGTAATGGTTCAAACATCTGCCACTAGAGAATCTTCTCTACCAGTAACTGAAGAAGAACAAGTTGTAGTAACAAAGACAACGCCATTACCTGAAATCAAAAAAGAAATCATTGAAATGACACAAACAATCGTTGATAATATTCCTGCTGGAGAAACTACTGTTGAAACAATGAAACCATCAGCACCTGTAGTTGAACATACCACCATCAGCAAAACTCCAGAAGTTGAAGAAACTGTGGTGACCGAAACACTCAAAACTGAACAGCCTTCATCACCAGAAGTTGGGAAAGAAACATTTGAGTCTGTGATAGTACAGGCTACCATAACAGGAACTCTAGGAGTTGAAGAAACTCCACTAGTTACATCTGTCAGTGAAAATTCTATACTAAAAACTTCAGAAAATGAAGAATACCAAGTAGGTGAAATTGAAGGAACTACATTAGTCCTAACATCTACCACCGAAAAGCCTGCATCAACAACTCTCGAAACTGCTGTGAATGAAAAACCTCCAGTAGATAATGCTGAAGAAATAATCATTGTACCTCAAACCGTCATTTCAATAACTCCAGATATTGAAAAAAGTGCCAAACCAAGAATACCTGAAACTGGAAAATATTCAATCGCAGAAAAACCATCGTCAGTAGATATTGGGAAAGAAGAAATCATTGTCCCACCGACCATAATCGGAAAAACTCCAGAAACTGACGAAATTAAGAGAGAAGGAACTGTGATACAGACATCTATTGTTGAACAAATTTCTCTTCCTGAAGTGGAACAAACAACGATGAATATTGAAAAAGTTGGTGTCGAGGCTATAAATGCCAATGTTACAAAAGAAAAAATTCCCTCTTTGCAATCATTGACGCATGACTTCATTTCATCAGAAAAAATACACTCTCCAGGATTCATACGAAAAACACAAACTGATACCGACTCTGCTGTAACAGAAAAGGCAGACGACACGGAAACTACAGAGGTCTCTGAACCACCCAAATCACAAACACTTTCTGAAGTTGAACATGAAGAAATATTTGATCCAAATGAAGAAATGAAAATTGAGGTTGAGAAAAAAATATCCTCTCCAGAAGTGGCTCCAGTGCAGATTACGGAAGATACAAAGAATAGTATTTCACAGACTCAAGTAGTATCTGAATCGAAACTAATCTTAGAACCAATTCAGATGAGTAGTGAAACTGTAGAAAAAGTAGATGAACCAAATCTTGAATCAAAGGAAATCATACACACTACTATCCCAACACCTGTTTCTGAAGTCACAAAAATTACTGAATCAGAAATTGCGAAAACACCGCCTTTCAAAGAAATGACAATTCAAGAAACAGAACTAGTGACTTCAGTTGCATCACTTCCTTCTGGAAACGTGGAAATGTTTTTGTCAATCGAAGAACAACGACCTCATATTACTATTTTACCGCAACCTTCGAAGAAAGTATATTCAAAACCTGAAAAGGTTACAGCGCAATTCAATATGACAGATTTTCTGGAAAGTGAGAGAAAAGCTACTAGTCCATTTTTGAAAACTATTGAGGACTTTGGAACTGAAATAGAAACAGTGGAAAAGGAGAAGGAAATTTTTGAGGAGAAAATCGAAGCGCAATCTTTGGATGAAAGCATCAAATCAGAAGAACCATCTCCAATTCAAATTCCTGAATCTATAGTTGAAGATGAAAAAATAATTCAGTCCCCTCCAAAAGAAGAAATCGTTTCCACGGAGATTCTTAAGCCCAAAGAAGCTGGTCAAGAAGTAAACATAGTTCTGTCACTGGAAGAAAAGTATGATGATGCTACAATCGCCACTCCTAAATTATCTCTAGCCATGAAAATCGAGGAAGATATAGATCAAGTCGCTCCCGCTGAAATTTTACGAAAAGATATCCATGTCCAACTACCAACAATAACGTCTGAGAAAATTGAAACCACAACAGTCACTGTTTCTTCACTTGAACCTAAACTCTCAGTAGATCATGAAGAAACAAAAACTCCAAGTGATATCGATCACGGAGGCCGTGGAAGTAAGAAAAAGAAAAAGCATAAAGAACTGAAATCTCCAACCTCAGTATTGAAAGAAACCGATGAAGAAATAGTCAAAGAACATCTCGATGCCTCGGCAATAGAAGAGAAACTAGCAGTAAAGATAGATGTTGTGGAACAAAAACCAGACAAACCTAAAGATCCGGTAGTTGATAAAATATCAGAGGAAAACGTTGATATTGAAAAAGAAACTCCAGAAAAACAAGAAGATTCTATAGTTGAGGAAGAGTCGGACAAAGAGAAGATGGAAGATGGTAAACCGGAATCCGTGATAACATCACTGGCTGAGTCAACTGACATATCGGTTCCTGAAGATAGCTTGCGATCCGAAACTCCAAAACCTACGGTTGTTATATTTGAATCCGTTACAGAGTCTGAGGAGGATATTTCTCAAGGCAAAGATACTGGTTATGAAGCGGATAAAACGACAGTTGATGAAAGCTTAGCCGATGAAGATGATGCGGAGAAGAAAAAACGTCGCAAAAAGAAAAGGAGGCAAAAAATCAAGGTCAAAGAATCTGAGGAATCCAACGTGCCTAAGTCTGCGTATGAATCATCGCCTATCGAACATTCTGTGCCCTTAACAGACGAAGAAGTGCCGAAACGAATGGAAGATAAGCCGGAAGAGCCTAAAAAATCGAAAAAACGAAAGAATAAAGGCAAACGGAAGCAATCTGAGAGCGAATTAGAATCTGAAAACACAATATTCGAAGCGCGGGATGAAGAAATTATTTCCCCCAATGAGTCCTATCATACCATATCTACTCCCTCGGACGTTGGCACTGTTAAAATAATCGAAGAAATTTCTCTGAACAGACCTTACAGTGAATCACCTAAAAATTTAACGTCGGAAATTGTCACAACTGTCCCGGTGCTGGAAGCAATTGTTACCCAAGAAACAGTTTCACAAACTTCTCCTTTGAAAGAAGTCACATCACAATTTTTGGAACAGGAAATACGTTGCATTGAAAAATCGCCAGAACCTATTCCCGAAATTCCAAAAGAACAAGTTTCGGTTCAGACTTCTCCTGAGATACCGAAGGAAACTGCCGAAATATCTATGCAAACAATTGAAGAACCAAAACCTGTCGAAGTCACTAAACCAGAAATTCAAGAGAGCTCGACCCAAATTGAGATTTCCACAACTGAAATAGTTACTCAGACCACACCTGTAGCCAAATCTCCTGAAGATAAAATATTCAGAGATACCATCGAAACTTCTATCCAAACTGTTTCACCAATCCGAACTGAAGTGACGGAGGAATATGCACAAACTGTCACACCAGAAGTGGTTGAATTGCCAGTAACAGACTCGGCCATGCAAACGAAAGTAGAGAGTCACGAAGAGTATGCTCAAACAAAATCACCTGAGAAGATTGTTACGTCTGAAATAGCCTCACAAATACAACCAGATTTGGCAGAGTTCGCTCTGCAAACTTCGCCTGTACCTTCAGCTCCTCCGTTAGAAGAATTTGAGGAATCCACAACATTAGTTGAACCAATGAAGGAGGTAGAAACCGCTGAAATAGTAACACAAACCAGTCCTGTTGTCATCACAGGCATTGGCGATTTATATACACCAAGTCCCACTCCATCTCCAAGTGTATCTGAACAATATGAAGTACACGTTGAAGCTTTAGTAACGGTTCCACTTGATGGATCAGAGTCCATGAGTGAAAAGATTGACTCGGAGCCTCGTGAAATTTCCAAAGAAGTTCGTAAGTCACAAATTCTTGTAGTCTCAGCAGAGTGGAAAACTGACACAGAATCTGACGGATCTCCTGAAGAATTCGACGTGCAAGTGTCTGTTGAAGAAGTTGCAGTCGATAAACATTCCTTCGTTACCAGTTTCATCGATTCAGAGAGGAATGATGACATTCCTGCCAAATCAAAAAGGAAACGTCATAAGAAATCCAAAAATGTGACCAAGGATTCTGAACCAAGAATCGAGAAAAATCTCTTGGCGGAATTCCAAAGGCAAAATACCGTACAGGATACTCTGGATCCAAAAGATTTGTATTCTGATGTTGCCAGGAGGTCCAGGTCATCTTCTCCTGTTCGACAAGGTAAAACCATCGATGAAAGTCATAAAAAAGTACCTAATGTAGAAGATGGAACACAATTAGAAGATCAAAGTACATCCATCGGTTCTCCTAGAAAAACAGATGAAACAACAGTTGAAGAGAAGCTTCCAGAGAAATCCATACTAACAGAAACAATCAAAGTTACTGCTGGAGTTCCAGTGAAAGATATAACAGAAGTCAAAACTGTTATTACAGAACAACGTATCGCAAAGAAAGCAGAAGATAAAGTAGAAGAAGATGTAATATCAAAAGTACCGGAAAATCACCAAACTGAGGTTATATCGAAAGTACTAACAGATTTGGACAGAGATAAAATCAAAAAATTAAATGAAACCAAAAAACCTAAAAAAATTGATCTGGAAGAACAAACAACAACTGTAAATATTTCTATAACAGTTCCTTCGGAATCCGAAACCACCAGTCCAGAATTGATGATAATTTCCAAAGATATCCTAACCACCAAAGGAGAATCCACTGAACCTGCAACTTTCACTGTTGACTCCATTATGACTGAGGCCAAACTGACAAACCCGGACTTAGTTACGAAATCCCACGTCGAGGAAGCCTTATTGGTAAAATCTGGTGTAACTCGTGAACCGAACAGAATCCTGTCAACAGTGGAGTTTTTGGAAGCAGAAAAAATCCAATCGGAGCTGGATGATCGCAAAACTGAAGCCATCACTGACAAACCTATGGAAACACCTACACAAGATTCAGAACAAACTCCAAAGATCCACACTCAAAGTCAGCCGGAAGAACGAAAACCCAAACAAGGTGCGACAAAACCAAAAACCAAGGGTAGACACGTTTCTTCTGTTACTATTGAAGAAGTAGAATCTCCAACTATTATTCCCGATACCCCTCTGACACCTGCATCAGATGCTGGACCTCTTTCGCCACCTGATTACTCTACCACCGTTTGGAAAGAACCCTCGCACAAAGATGTGACGCAAACGTTTATCCATGCCGAATCACAAAACCCAGTAGCTCTCAAAGAAGTGAATATAAAATGGAATCAGACGCTTGCACTGGAAAGGTTCAAGAACCTACAAAACGCTAGAAAGACAACGCATCTGAGTGACGTACTATACTTAGCAACGTTGAACGAAATCATTACCGACGAAACAGTCGAACAGCGTAACTACAACATCCAAGAAAATCTTGTCGTTTTGCAGAATGCAGTCGAAAAGAGGGACGTGGTTGTTATTCAACAGACCATCATTACCACAGTCGAAACTATCACCACCTGGTTAGAAACCATTGAATACAGGATATACGTCAACAGACAACAAACTTCCGAAGGTCCTTCCAGAGAAAGGGTACAAGAGTTCAACGATCTCCGACAGGAAATTGCTAATATCGAAACTAAAGTGGAACAGCTTCAGACCGTGGTGAGTCAAACTGATAACATCTACAACGAAGACGACAGACAACGCATGAAGAGCTACATCGACTCTTTGCAACAACAAGTCAGAGTAATCGAGGAAGTCACCCAAGAAAATGAACAACTAGCAGCAGGTGATCTGAGAAGATGGAACGAATTCATTAACGGAGTGACTAATGTCAGTGGATTGGTGAGGGAACTGAAAAGGCAACTCAGCGAATTGAAAGACTCAGATGCATCTCCTCAAACAAAATTGAGTGAGCTGGATCAACTAGAAATCTGTAACAGGGGACACATGATGAAGGTAGCGAATCTAGTGGCCTCCGCTAAGAGCCTGATGCGAGATTTTCCGACGAAAGAAATACCTAGAGACGTGTACGTCAGCAATGAGTTGACCAAACAGATTGAGCACCAAATCGCTATAGAAAGGGAGAAGGCTTACCAATTCCTGTCTCTGGCCGATGACTACGAACAAACTCTAAAAGAATTTAGTCAGATAATACTAATTGCGGAAGCTCTTGTTGAGAGCCCTATTACTGTTCGCAACCTAGAGCATTTAGAAGATGAAATGCAGAACCACCGGAAATTTTTCGTGAATCTTAGTCACTGTCGAGCAATTTTAGAGTCCCTGGAGGAAAATCTAGATTCTGAAACGAGAGCTATTCACACCCAGCTCCATCAAAACCTATATGAAAGAGCTAAAGTTATTTTGGATAAATCAACCGGTCGATTCCAACTAATGTCTTTAGCAGCCTCCAGATGGACGGTCCTGGAACAAAGCACTAGGGAAGAAATGCGCTGGTTACAAGTAGCACAACAGAGAGTTCCTGACCTTAACAATGTCACTTCTTCAGACTATGATAGATTCATAGATCTTTTCAACTCCCTTGCAGCCGACATAGATTATCACCACGCCAAACTGAGTCATCTCAACTGCGTGGCTGAGAAATTGCAAGAGCTCGTGTACTGTTCCGGGCTAGAGCAAGCCTATGCAGATTCCTTAGAAATTATCCAGAAGCTTGAGGACGACGTTCAGCACAACCTTGAACGTTTATTAGCTTTCAGAGATACTTGGATGGCTTATAATATGCTGAGCGATAGAGTGGAATGTTGGCTCAAGGGCGCAGAAACGGAATTGACGAAAATAGAAGTACCGTCTGGCCCCAGAGGACACCTGAGGCAATTCTGGGAACTCAAAGCACAACATGAGGTCCATAATATCGTCAGAATGAATGCATCGAACGCTCTAGAGAAATCCCTACAAATTGTACCTGTAAGCGACGAAATGTTCCAGCGCAGGTGCAACTCTGAACTGAACACCCAGTGGCAAGAGGTGTCAAAGAGAATCAGTGACATCGAAGGTTCTATCTTAGACACGATATCCGCCACTGATGTCCCTGTCAACGAAAAACTCGCCTTCTTGGAACAGGAACTTCAGGACCTCAACACAGACGTGCGCGACTTGAAGGGAATCATAAAGACCGAGGAAGAACTGAACTTGTACGTGGAACGATTACAAATAATGTCTACTAGACTTGAGACGATTCAGAACGAGCTGAGCAGACTGGGTTTGCTGTCCGCGAATGAATCCGACAAGGTCGGTTCTCTTTTGGCCCTGTCAAAGCAACTGGAAATCATCATCGTGGAAGAACTAGAAGGCGGAATTCTGGTAAAAGAACGTCTGCAGGCCATCCAGAAAGGCATCGATCGCGTACGCAGGAAGCACTCGGATCTGAACAAAGATCTCGACCAATGCGAAAGCGCTGAGAAACTAGGGAGCGACTCCATTGAACGAGCTGTGCATGAGTGCTGCGAGGTGGGAGAAGAACTGGTAACCCTTTGGCAAGACCTGATGAGCATCCGCCAGCTGCTTCACACGCTTCCCATGAGGTTGAAGGTCACCGTTTCCCCTGTGACTATCGAAAAGGATATCTCCAAACTCCAAGACGATCACACTGCCCTGGAGAAGAAATGCGGGCAGATTCTGGCGTTGCTCAGGAGCCGCTTAGCTTTGTGGCAGAGATTCGAACGCCAGTTGGAGATGGTGCAGCAGAGCGTCCAAGAAGCGGATTTCATGGTGGAGTTACTGACCGTTCAAGGGAAGGTAGATTACGAAAGGTTACGAAAGGCAACAGAGAGGTTAGAGGTGAGTACGAATTATTTTTACTGTTTTATTATTAGTGGAAGGGTTGTCACTATGGTTTGATCTTAAAATTGCACAACGGAAAATAATTTTCAATATCTTCAACGAAGACTTGGATAGGAATTCAGTTGAAATCTGGGAGGCAAAATGGAAGCATTTCATTTATGAGATGTTCAATGATAAACTTTTCTGCTCTTTCTCGAGAAAACTTCCGTTCTTATATCCTTTTTTTATTTTAACACTTGTGAAAGAAGATCGGCTAGATATTAGGTATGTCAGATATCAAGTATCTACTGACTTATTGATTAAATTTCTGATTGACTCAGTTGTTACTTGACGAAGATCCATAGTAATTTCACAAACTTCACCTATAGATTTGATCTTCCCAAACTTTATTTTCAAAAACATGTTTCGCTATCACAGTAGCTTTTTTGTAGTGAATAATACACATACTCATAATATACATACTCATACATACATAATCATAACATACGTACTTATGTATGTATGTTATTCACTATGAAAAAGCTACTGTGTCTAGCGAAACATGTCGTGATATTTTGGAAAATAAAGTTTGTGAAGATCGAACCGTGAAATTCTTGATTAATCTTGTAGACTATTTAGCCAATATTCCGAATATACATTTCGCATTTGCTCTTTTTCTTCAAATATTCAGTCTGTATTCGTTAACAATTGTAAATAAAACAAGACATTGAAAAAACCAGTTTCACTAAGCTCGGTTGGTTCATAACGAGATAAATTGAGTGTAATGATTGTTATTGACCACCACTCAAAAATGTTTGTCGACTCTAGTTTTAAATATTAATGTAACCAAAATGTAAGCTGACTAAAAATTTTGATGAATTAACTCAAAATGACATTTTTTCGAACACTTCAACGTAAACTTACTATTTCAAATATAAATTCGGTGAGTGTGATTTCTTGCAATTGGACCATTTATGTGGCTAAACGAAATAGTTTCCTCACTATTATTACTACTTTTTGATCTGCCGGTTATTTATGACTGTTCAATTACAATGAGATCATTTCGAAATCTTTATCATTGTGCACAGTAATGATTATCATTAATGCAATGAAAAAAATCCTAATCAAAGTCAGTTCAGAAAAGACGAAGAACAATTATTTTTTCAAATACCTTCAGGATGAAGTGAGGATCATCCGAAGTTTATTCTTTAGAATAAAAATACAAAAGACAAACTACCTTCTTAACAATATCAGAATTGTATTGAAACATATCATTCATCGGTATATTATACGTCAAAATGAAAGCTGGATATTATGAATGAATCGTAATGCTTTCTCATTCCTGAAAAATCAAACGCACTTTTCACACATAATACCCAAATTGAGGAAACCTACTCCCACAAGCTACAATGTATATGATGCAATTGTAAAAACTAGTATCCCCTTAATAAACTAAGTTGCAACAAAGCTGCGATTGTTAAAACTCTTGTATCTAAAGTTTTGATAGTGAAACCTTGTAAAAACCACTTAATCAAGTCATAACTTTGTATCTTCATATTCTCCTATTTATTTTTTCGTATGTTGTCGTCTTGACTATTTTTGGATTCAAGTGGGTCTAAAATAATTTCAGCCGGAGCTTGTACATATATCCCTCAGATTTAATAATAATCGACTTAAGATCTTTTCATCGCCTCGGAAGTGTGTTCTGTCAAGAATTCAAGTACCTACTAGATTAAAATAATAGGCAGGGTTTTGAGATCGACGGTTTTTGTATGAGAATATATTTTTATGATAAAAATGTTCACATGACTCTTATACCTTTTACTTAAATTAAGTTTGTATTGTGAAAGATAAGGTTTTTTATCTCCTTCTTTCAAAAACTGCACCGAGAGTCATTGTGAACTGTGGTTCATAACAAAAAATACTGGATGGTTGGCAACTTCAAAAGTATATTTCTAGAACCTGGTTTTGATTTCCATTTTTTTCAGTAAAGTAAATGTATGCCACACACATATAATTTTAGTTCGTTTTTGTTTTGTTTCTGAAAGTGTTTTCCAAGTTTGCAATGTTCAAATTCAGCAATCAGAACATTAATCAAAATCATTATAGATGTACTCACTAGATTAACAATGTCCATATAGAGACAACTGAACAAAAAAAGCTGTATAACAAATATCTTCGCTACAAACAGTGCAACAAAGAGATAAAGAGATAAAGACAACTCTTCAAGTCTTATGCGAATTTAAGGCACTGTGCCATTTGATGGGTTTGTGATAATTTCAATTCACTTTGTGATGATAATAGTTTGAGTAATAGGTCTCATAAGATTATTGTGAAATTAGCATATCTCTAATCGAGAAAGAATTATTATTTACTCACCAGGAAAAATCTCAACGTCAAACATCATTAATGGAGATGGTAATATTAAACATTTGACTATACAGGGTGTCGATTTGTCTAGAATGATATGACAAACATCAAACAAAGAACCTTACAGACCAATACAGGACACAGGATTCTTCGAATGGGTTGTCTTGTAAATATCGGAAAAAATATGATAATGTTTTCCAAAATTTGGAAGAAATAGAGAATTCAGCCGGCTCCCAAAAAGTAAAAAAGGGAATAAAAAGTTTGTATTGTGGACAAAATTTCATTAGGAAAACGCCAATCGTGGCATCGAGAAAAGACTCCATTCATGAATATCGAAGATATGCGATGCTTTTCAATACGAACCGTTGTAAAACCAAGTTTAGACATCGATCGCCGAACAAAATTCCTCCTCTGTCTTTCACTGTGAAGCATCTAGTAGAAACTAGAGCAAAAAACGAAGCATTCGTGATTACAACACCAAACATCGTTGTTTCGACCTGCCATAGATACAATCAGTCATGATGTGTACTTTGTGTAGTCTTTCACTGCCGGAGCTTAACGAATTGTTCGATGTTTCCGGGTTTATTAGCCGTAGTCTACAGGTTTTTGTTTATGTTACATCTGCTAATGCCACGAATATAAAAGATAAACAGGGCACACCAAGGCGGTCCATTGTAAAGCTTAGCTTCGACATCTGCCCTCCAACAAGATTGGTTCTGTCTTTTACTGCAAAGTATCTAGTCGGAACCAGAGTACAGAAACAAAACATTCATGGTCCAATACCAGATCTAATATAGATCCCATCAGTGGTGCTAGCTTCGACCACAAGTGCATTGCTGAACTGAACTGTTCTCAAAAGACAAGATTGAGAAATAAAACGCAACGACGTCCCACCTCACGAAGACGCCATTTATAGAATCTGAAAACGTAGAAATTCATTTTGTATTTCTCTGCATCGCCAGATATTTCTTCGGCGCCAGCTTCCCAGGGTCACCAAGGGTGATACTTGCAAGATTGCATCCTTTGATTTCCTCCCATCTCTTTAGGAATTGAGCATCGGTGTGACGTTAGTTCCGCGATTATCGAAGTCATCAGGCCGTATGTGCCACTGAGTCCTAAAATTCTTAGTCCAGCCGCTCCCTTTGTTAAATAGTCGTCAATGAGATTAAATTTACTCTTGTCGTGCCCTTCAATCCACCTCAGGATAATGTTATTATCTACCGAGGCTTTGGCTAAATCTTGGTGACACTCTAGTACAGGCCTGAGGTAATACTTTGTCTGTTCAGGGTCTGTTGCACTGAAACTAGTGCAAATGGTTATTTACTTTCTCAAGCAGGACGGTGCTCCACCTCATTATTTTTTTTTCCAATATACGTTGGGTCAACAAAGAATTCGAAAGACGAATCGGAAACAAGAAGTCACTGGATTTACCTCCCTCAGACTGCTTTTTTCACGACTATCATAAATATGTTGTTCATAAAAAACCTCAGCATGCTGATGGGAAAAAAATTTCACCCACTATGTTCGGTAAGGAACTATGATAAATTCATCAGGTACTTGGTATTTACCCAATTTTGCTGTTTTCATTTATTTATATGAATTTAAATGATTTTGGAAATTGATTTTATTGAAGTTTAGAACATTTGACCATGACCATGTTTGTTTAGAAATTGTCCCTTTTATAGGTGTTTGACGAAGACTACAAAACGTACTATTGTCTGGTCTAGGTTTATTTGGTAAGGGACCTCCAGTAGAATAATAAACGTCTTAATATCAATCCCGTAAAATCTTTTGATGTATTTGTTTTGGAAAAACATTGTCAAAGGTCGTTCGATTCTTCGTCGTGGGAATTTCCTTCGCGGTCTTTAAAGCAAAGATGACCTGCCTCAATGTCTTTTAACAAAAGAAAACAATAAACTGAACAGCCACAACAACTTCTTTTCGTAAATTCGGAATGACATTGGAATTTATCGTGGAAAAAGCAGCGATAAGGAACGCTAATGATAAATCAGTAAATCACGTTCAGTTGTTTGCGGGAACTGGTGCGGATCGCTTCGCGATTGTTTCGTTGAGATTCCGCGAAAGTTAGATTCATTGGAAATAATTAAACGGTTGTTAGTTGATTTTTCGAATGTGACGGAAATTTGACAGACTGTTTAACTGATTGTCAAAGTTTCGGTGATTGGTGCAGTGAGTACTAAGAAATTTTATATGGTTTGACTTCGAAGCATGGGTTTTCCAAACTAGAATGATATCGTTGAAGTTTTCAACTATTTCATCGTCGAATTTTCTGATCTAAATGAGGTTGGTGTTGCCTATTGTCTGAAGCTCTTTCCGGTCTTTTCACTTTGAAATAAGTTTTTATCTTTATAATGAAATTATAATAATATTTCAACCAGCATCTCGAATAGCACCTTGGTATGTGGATAGAAATGAAAATTCCACGATATCAATGCACAATGTAAAATTCTGTTTGAATAGATATAGAAAGACAAAGATTGAATCAGCAATATGAATAAATTCGAATTTAAGTCAGTTTAAAATCGAATTAAACAGTATTTTTGTGACAGGAAAATCTTGAAATGAAAATGAAAAAACTCTAAATCCTCATTGATCTATTTTTTTATCAGACAGTCATATTTAAAAAATTCGTCAATCCAACTGAAACCAAGCCAATCCAGTATCTGCATCATAACTGTAATATCCATTGTTAACTTGCTTATACATTGGACGCAATATAGTTTCACTATCAAATTCTTCGAAATATATGAGGATACATGCCTACATGCCTACTTTTCAAGCTATTTATGTTTCATATATGTGACCACTTCAAAATTCTTTGTTTTGTTTTATAATCTTATTAATTTATCCATCAGGAATACACCTTGATGTATCTATTAAAAACCATATGATGGTGTCTAGTAGATACACAATTCTGGGATCGCTATCCATCTATTATACGTTTTTGAATGTATTGTATGAAATAATATGTCATCAAAAAAGATGTGACCAGAATCAGTATAGATAGAAGACAGCAAATCACTAGAAATCTACCTTGTGGTCCATTATTAACCTCAACTCTTTTACTGCAATTTATGGCGTAATGTACATATCTACCATCTCAAAATCGAAAAATAACTTTCAAATGGTAGTATTTAAACTTTTAGACAAAAGGTCGGGGAAGTTTCTTCCCCTTTCATTTCTTTCGTGTCATACCAAAAATTGTTGTGCGGTGTCTTTTTCTTTCTTAATATAACTCCAGTATAATCCATGTTGAAGCCACATAAATCATGTCAGCCAGGTATTGCAGAAAATAGTCTTCAAATGATTATAAATTATCGTAAAACCTACACTCCAAATATACAGTGCATTTCTTCAATGTCCCACCCCTCTTATTTTTTGAACGGGTTAACTCTAAAAATTGAAATTTGGGATAATGGAATTAATGCATGAATATTTTATTATGAAGTAAAATTGACAGATCTGGGGAACCCTAGAATATAATGTCAATATCTTTAGATACTCTAAAAAGTGGCGGAACTTTTAACAATTGCCTGAATACATTGACATTTAAGTACATAATATGGGGTAGTAAGATCGAGGTCAGTTCAGAAGATGCTCGAAATGGTTGCCTTGAACTTCTTGACATACGAACAGCCTATCCGATATTTCACGCCGAACATTTTCGAACACAGTAACGTCAATATCTCTACAAATATTTATTATAATCTGCCATATATCCAATATTGAAAGAGGTTCAGTTTCGTACACATTTTGTTTCAAATAGCCCCATAAAAAAAGTCCGAAGGTGTCAAATCTGGCGAGTGGGCTTGCCATTCTGTAGGATCTCGATGGCCAATCCAACGACCGGGA
Organism: Leptinotarsa texana; assembly: GCA_015342105.1. Classification (NCBI taxonomy): domain Eukaryota; kingdom Metazoa; phylum Arthropoda; class Insecta; order Coleoptera; family Chrysomelidae; genus Leptinotarsa; species Leptinotarsa texana. Next base: position 2,474 of record WOGN01000019.1, on the reverse strand, counting down.
AAAGTAGTATACAAATAGTTTCCTACTTGTCTGGAGTAATGTGGAGGTGCTCCATATTGTTAGAATATAATATCCATATTCAATTCATTAAGATTTGCTTCGACGATTTCAGTGATGAAAGGATCAACAGTAGTTTCCAGCATATTCAAATATAGTTCCACTGGTTAATTTTGATCGATAAATGGGGTCCTACAATATGGTTTCCCAATATTCCTACACAAACGTTAATTTTTTCTGGATATTGGGTATGTGTTTCCTGTAAAACGTGAGGGTTGGTGTCACTCCAATAACGGCAATTTTGTCTGTGAACATTGTTGTTTAAAAAAATGTACATTCGCCACTAAAACAAATATTCTAGAGATAGGTAGGATGCCTTTCAATGGTTTCCGTCATGATTTCGCAGAATTCTGTTCTTCGATCAGGGTCATCCTCAGTTAATTGGTGTACCATTTTCATTTTGTATGGATGTTACCTATTCCTCTTCAAAAGTCTCCACACAGTAGAAGGAGATACCTCACAAACATTCGCAACGGAATAAGTAGACTGTTCAGAATTTACTACCATCTCACCAATTATTTGCACTTGCTGTTCTTCCAGAATGGACGGGGGCTTTTTATTTTGTACACTACCGGTAGAAGTGAATTTGTATACAATTTCCTCAAATATTTTCTACAGATAGGACGATTCGGAAAACGTTCATTGAAAATCCTTTCGGTCTCGTGAAAGTTACGCGTCGCACCGTAAAAAAATCGCTTCAATTTTTTATCCAATGGACGAGAATTGACCATTTTAGAGATTGTTGAGGTGGTAGCTTTCAACAACTAAACCGAAAACTAAATGAGAATATTCTGAACAATGTGTTCATTGTCGTACTGAAATTTTTTGACGTTTTTATAAACAAAAAATAACTTAACAAACCTTGTCAGGTTGTTAGAATTGCCATATGGCAGATAAAACGGAATACTTCTAGAAATATCGACATTAATGTCTTTGTCTTCAGGAAATTATTAAATGTTCCTCCATTTTGTAGTAGGTGAAGATTTTGACTTCATATTCTAGGGTTGTGAAGTATTCGTCAGGAGATTCAAAATGATGTGTCACAAGATCCGTCTTTCCATTTAATTTTTTTCCCAGATGGCGCCCAGTCTCCATCATGACAGTTTCGTCTGTCAATTTTACTTCAATGTATTAATTTCATTATCCCAAACTACAATTTTTTGAGTTGACCCGTTCAAAAAATGAAAGGGGAAGTGACATTAAAGAAATGCACTGTATAGGCATAGTTCCCTACAATTTACGCAAAATGCGATCATTCGTGAGCGAATAAGTAGTTTCAACTTATGCATTTTCATTTACAACCAAAGATCGCAAGATTCATCTCGTATTCACTGAATAAATACATGATATTTTGACTAGTGTCTTCCCTCGAAAACATATCTGTTGTTGAAAGTTTCAAGTCTTAACTTGAGACTACAAAAACAATTCCTATCAAAACGAAATCAAGTTTCTGATATTGGCATAGGAAAACAACTGAAGCAGTTATACTGGCATGAAAGGGAACCAATTTTTTTCCTGATCCAAAGCCATCAAGTAATCCTAGCGTACATGTTAAGACTACTGAATGAGTACTCAAAAAGGTGCATCTATCACCGCATGGAGTTAACCAGCTTCTAGATCAGATGATCTTTTTTTAGATAACTTTCCTTCAACATAAAAAAATAAACCTGAAGAAACTAACAACTCAAGTCTACCATACCTAAGGAACTGGTATGTCAGGTGGACTAGTTCTATATAAAAAACCTCGAAGGTTCAAATATAGAGTAAAGCTGAAGTTTTCGACTTCTCACAACATGGCACCTGCCTTTCAAAGACCAATATCAAGCATTAACTTTTATGTACCGAGAAAATGGTATAAACTTCATGTTTTCACCATTTCCTCAGCAACAAAATAACTATTAGATTCAGACACCGTCCCTATCATATCTTCTAGACCACAATGCCAACGGAAATCTTATAAAACGGATGTAACAGTCGACAATATTCTGATTTCGATTTCCTGATAAAGGATCACAATTTCAATTTATGAAATCTTGATTTACAGTACTGAATTAACTCCTGAATAAAAATTTTCACACATATTGAAAGCACTGAAAATGTCCAACAATCGGAAGATCAAATGTCTTATATGTACTTTCCTTTTTCAATAATCCTTATACAGTATCCATAAATCATTTTATTTCATTCTCTGCTAAAAAACATGATTCAAATTCCTGGAACGAGTCACTTTTTTAATTCGATTCACTGTTCATGAAAATAATAATTGAACATACAATATAATAATAATTGAATGAAACATAACATTTTGTTTTTGGGAAAGAAAGTTTTTGGCTTTCTACTACTCCATCTTGATACAAAAAAGAAGGATGAGGGAATCTTTCAAAGAAAGAAAGGAAGTAAATCTATATATGGATGTG
>WOGN01000018.1:30038-42451 GCA_015342105.1 Leptinotarsa texana | reverse complement strand
CCACTTGTTTGACACCACGTCTACCCACAATTCGGTCAGGTCACTGAACTGTAGTAATCCCTGTTTCGCCTATGTTCCAGATGTTCACAGAACTGAAGTTATATCTTCTAAGAGTAATTTCTAGATTACTAAAAAATCTATCTACATTGTTTTATTGAAGCTCGTTGCTCTAGACGAACTGGTATCTTCAGGTGTCCTTATAGCCAATACAGCATTTCGCTCATTTTTCTTCCAGCTATTTGGAGTCATCAGATGCAAAGAAGTTGCATATAAATAAGCTAATCTTTTCACTTCTTTGGGCGTAAGACCATTTTTTTTATGTAATCTATGAGATTGGACTATTGAAGCTCGGTGAAAATCTAAAACCAAAAATTTTACTGGAAACTAGATCATAAGTATATTTTTTAGAAAAACCTATTTGTCTATTTTTAAAGTATTCAAGGTATTTCTCTTTCTGATTGCAGTTCCTTCAGTGTAAACTTGAAGCAATATCTTCTCAATGCATTGAATGGAATTTCGAAGTCACAAGCAGCAGATCTTAGAGATTGCCCTTCCAATTTTACGGCTCTGACCGCTCTTAGCATAATATCCGTAAAACTAAAAAAACGCCCACACATCAACGATAACTGTCTTCAACTGACGCGTATTCAAACACCTTCCGATAGATGCGAGCAACGCTGGTGTTAACCGAATAGATTCCCAAATTTTACGAATGTACCAACCAAATCCTGTCCAAATCCTGCCCAACCCCGGTCTCCCCTACAGTTTATGGTTAAGAGACTATGGTATATTTTCCTCGAATTAGTGTCGACCCTATCGACTTTTAGACTACCCTCAACAGTTAGGTGAGCAACAAAAATATGTAGCTTCAGGTACATATATGTACCTGGTACATATATGTACCAGGTACAAATATGTAGCCTCAGATACAAGGTACTAACTGACCACCTCGCCAGGAAACACTCTTTTGATCGAATGGCCGATATTGAGGCTATCAAATGTACAAGATACACGATTCTCTGGATAATGACCTCAGCAATCTCTCCATATTCAGTCAAGCACAAATGTTTCTCCTCTAATTTCGGTGAATCATCGTTTGTTAATCTGCCCTGATACAGATTTTGCTTCGGCTTCTCAAGAATTTGGTGCAAAGCAATTTGGTTTGTTAACAGGATCCAGTGTTGTGCTTTTTATTCGATGTTACAATGGGGATAGTTTAGTTAATTTCCTCTGTGAAGCCAGAATCGAATTCTTTCGTTACTTCATGATCCATAAAGGGTCCTACAAGTAGCTAGTGAAGGGAGTACCATCACACGAAAGAGTTCCGAATCACCGTGTCAAGGCTGTTCACGACTAGAGAGCGTCTGGTATTTCAAAGCTTTCGTTAGTAACATTGGGTGGGTTCGAAGTCATACATCCTTTCAGTACGCATACACACACGTTTGGATGAGGCATCACTTCGAAGGACTCTCACCTCTTTCCTCCACCGGTGACATCTCAACCGGCAGGGGCAGACGAACGCCCCCCTCTGCAGGGCATGATTCTCAGATAAACAGTTCACAAACCAGGTAATAGTTTATTTTGAATAATAGAGGTGTACTTGTAATGGCCAAAGTAACTATAGTGCCATATGATTATGATATTTCCAATAAAAATCCAATGAAATAATTCAAACTAAGATTGATCCGGGTGGCATTCCATCGAATTCCATTGATTTCTCTACTATATAAAAATGGATGTTTGTTGGTTGGTTGGTAAGTGATAAACTTCTATATCACTCAACCGATCATGATGAAATTTGACATGTATCAGTAATTTTTCGTAGAGAAGGTTTTTAGGCTATCAAATTTCCTCTAGAACTCGCCACTAGATGGCTCTGTAGAACAATTTTTTGAAAGCCCTGTTCTATAACGCTGGGCACGCCTAAGTTCGTTGATTCTGATCCTGTCAAAACATTGGAACAGCAGCGTTACACCAACATACTACTAGTATATAATAAATCGTCACTTGTGTAGGTTATTTTTTTGTATCCAAAATGTGTTATCCATTGTCCCTATTCAAGAATGAAAATAAGTTTGCCAATTGATGTGGATGAAAACACTTTTTTCAATGAAGGTGTTGAGTTGTATATGACTTTACCTTCCGTCTCGATGGAAAGAAATCTGCAGGTGGATTCTGTTTGCAAGATTTCAGTTTGTCTATAGGTTGGATACTCCACAATATCTTTATTATGAAGCTGGATAAAACTGATATGCCTATAGACTACTATGGTTGATAGATTCCTATACTAGTATTAAATCCTGAATTGTTTCGTTGCAAGAGAGAATGTATTAACATATAGTGTGACCTCTGATGAACATCCAGTTTTTTGTATGGGACCATTATTGTTTTAAATTAATATTAAGGAAGCGGTTTTAGGGCAGTTTTAGGCACATTGCATGTATTATGATAACTGGCATATTATACCAAGATAACTTTTAATTCGCATATAGATTAGATTGGTGTGAAATGTATGCTAATTTGTTCGTCTAGAAAGTATACAATAATATCAAACTGAACATTTCAAATGGTTTTTGTTGTCACAGTGTCAGTATTCATTTGACGAACTTTTGAAGATGTGTTCATTGCACTTCAAACAGAAGTAACGTGACATATAATTAACTACTACTACTACTATTAAAAATTATAGAAAATTATTAGGTACTATTATGGTTGGTATTTCGAAGTTGATAAACAACTTTAAAGATTGATGTATTGATGGATGTAGCCGTTAAACATAAGGTTTGGTGGCAGATAATTTTAAACAAATACAATATTTATCAACACAAAACTTCAGGTTCCAACTTCAAAACTGACGAAATTCAATACAATCTTTGAACCCTATAGTTCTTGAACTATTTCTAAAGACTTTTCTTATTGAAATGTTTCATCAATTCTTTTCCATCATTTTCCCCAACAAAAAATCAAAACAAAAACAACTTCTAGCAATACTTAGCATACTCTATTTGAAGGAAATTGTAGGGTGGGAATTTATCATTCCAGGATACTCCTTAAGAATTTCAGATACTGTAGCATTATTTTCATGTCAGGAACAGTTCCATCAGGATTGACATTAAAATATTCAAGTAGGTTAATTTACTGCTCTCGCGATAGGTTTTGAAGTAACTTGACCATGGTTTTGTCAAATTTGTAAGAACTATTCACTTCTTAGGTTCACCAGTTATAGTTTTTAAACTACTTTTTTTTTTAATAATTCTTTTCTACTATTTTTCTCAACAAACCATCAAAACAAAAACATTTCCTAGCAAAACCTAGCATACTCCTTTTAAAGGAAGTTATAGGCCACTACAGTGGAAATTCCTGATTCCCTTTCTTGATGCATATTTATGCTATACAAAGGAACCTACCTGCATAGTCCAAGATTCTAGGTTCAGTAGCTTCGACTGTAATGCCAGTCAATCAATAGGTACTCCCTTATACAATACTAGCTGTTCCCCGCTGTTTTACCGGCGTTACCGTGGAAACCTACCCTATGTATTATTCCAGGTTATAATATCTATTTACTAACTAACATTTGAATCCGTTGAGCTTTTTTTGCTGATGCTTTTCAGTATTGTGGCTACCTATTGATTGACTGGCAGTCTTACATTAACGTATAGCCGAAGCTACTGAACCTAATATGCAGGTGGGTTCTTTGTATAGCATAAATAAGCAGCATGAAAGGAAATCAGGAATTTCCACTCCCAAGGGATTGTATTGAATTTCGTCAGTTTTTAAGTTGGAAACCTGAGGTTTTGGGTTAATGAAAAAATATTGTAACTAATTTTTTAAAACGGTCTGTCAGGCAACTTATGTGACAAACCAAATTCTACGCGGGCAAAGCCGCGGACACCAATTAGTTATGTATCATTTTATTTGCCTGAAAAATTCCATTGAATAAATCAAGTAGATGCAAATAACCTTTCAGAATTTGAATTGATCGAAAAAGAACTGCCGAACGAATTAAAAAATAATGATTCTTTACTAACTTGAGGAAGTTGTTACAGAAATATAGATGTTCTGAAGACACTGGAAGGTTTCAATTCAAAGGTCACTTGTTGGTATGTCAACAAGTGAGGAAACATTAATTTGCTTATTCGACTCGATTATTTGTCATAGGCGTACATAGTGAATAACAATGTAGAACTGTTGAGAATTATTTTAATCCAAACTAACATCATGTGCAGATTTCGAAATGAAATTATATGAAATCGACCTCTGAACATGAAAGATTTGAATATAAAGCGATGTCATTACTAAGATATTCCACTAATAAGATCATTGTATGATAGATGACTAGATTAACAATCAGTCTCAAAGTAACCTAATTTTGAGTTTGTACGAGGAGACTAGTGAATTTGCAGCACTAAATGTATTTTGAGCTTTTTAGAATGATAAATTAGAAATTTCAAAACAAAATCCTACAAAAAGTATTCACATTGAAAAAACTAGCATTGGCTTCTATAGACAGTTGGTACGAGGTATTGAGGTTCAGGGTGTAGTGAAACTATTTCCTCATGAAAAATAATTGTATCGTTTTGGAAAAAAAGCTAAATATACTTTGTAAATTTTTTAGACAATCAAGTGTCAAATGATTCTGGAAAATGTGGCAGTGAAGATGATATTTTAAGATAGTTATTTGTGGGAAATTCATATACTTCTAAAGAGCAGTGGCTGTTATGACTGTCTGATATTTGCAAATATCCAATCTAGATATTGTAATTTTATGTACTAAAACAATACCAATTACCATTTTTTCAATTACATGTAACCCAATGCGCAATGGACATCTGATTCAGACCACGAATTTAATCTCACCTCTGATCTCCACCTGCGCCATATAGATTAAAAAATAAATCGAATGTCGGGCAATGAGAAAGATGAATAGAAAAGCAAAGATATGAAGAGAAAGCGAAAAAAGAGAGATAGATTAGATTATGGTTAATGGTTTCAGACTCAGATTCTCGATAAGAACCCTCTATTTGGATTTACGTTGTGCGAGATAAAGTAGATGTTTTTTGAACTTGCATTTGAAGGAACCCCTCAATTGTATTTTTCGTATTTTCAGAGGGACTTTTTTGTTTAAGAATTTCAAAACATGTACAGGCTAGGCTGTATAATAGCCTGTGATTGAGATGATAGTTGGTCGGTAAGAGGTATCTGGAGTATAGTGGGCGAAGCCGAACTTCGACGATCAATTTGTTGGTGAACTGCACGGATAGGGGCTGTCTTACAGTAGAATGGGTTCTATTCTGTTGACCAGTGCCAGCTGCTGCTGACGGAATTTTTGGTACATTCAAATGATTTTTTCACGATAGGACTACTTTAATGATTTGGCCCGGTTGCAGAAAGTTATAACAGTAACCATGGTCTTTTTCTGTGGATTTTCGTCTTTGGGAAGGCCACATATCATCAGTCATGAAGAAAGCAGGTTGGCTGCAACTAGAGAAACTCATGACACTGTACCTACTCACAAACACCCACAAAGTGTTGAAGACCGGAATGCCACATTATTTAATGAAAAAATTGAATTATTTCTCAAATATTAACAGATTTTTCACTAAAAACAGGTCGGTGCTGGTCATTTCTGAACACAGGTCTTCTGTTTTTACTCGCAGCTTCTCATGACCTTGGCTCATGCGTTTACACAAAATATTTGGTGACTGAATAATTATGTAGGTACTGTAGTTTTCTTTTATTCATTTCAATTTTTTTTTGTCAAAGGTTGAGTTTAAAAACAGCTTTGCTGTCACTCCGCCCATTCATTTCAATATTTTTTGTATATTCTGTATGTTCTTACTTTAGGTGAAGAGAGACGTTTTATTATTATTATTATTATTATTATACAGTAATAAGCTGAATAGATTCACTGAATTAAAATTTCGAAAAAATTAACAGCATCAATGTATAGAGTAGTAAATTCTCTATAGATCAGTATATCAGTAATATATATCTATCTACCCCCAAATAGTAAGATGAATATGGAGCTACACAAACACATGATATTGAAAATGATAAAACTTTTATAACAACTAGGTTTTTCTTGAAAATTTTTGGTAAGACAAAAAATATATTTGTCCATCATCTTTGGATGTATCTGAATATTTGAAACATTATAATAATCTTATAATTTGATTCCAAAAAGATGTCATTATTAATTTTCTAGCATTATTTGGAATCATGAGGCATTTGATAAGATATTAGTTTATTGTTACTTTGGTAAGTTTCTATCAAGAAAGATGGTTGTGGATAATTGGAAATTAACATACTGGATTACAAAAAAATGATGTATATATACATGGAAAATAATTAGGATTGTTTCATGGATAAAAATATAATTAGCAGTAGATGAAAATATCAATTTTTGACCGATTAATCCGAATCCCCCCTGAATGTTCACGGCCACCTCTTAGGTAAACAGAATTCGACATAAACAAATCACTAGCGGTTAGTCGTGTAAAAACCTTCAAGACGTTAGAACTTGGTCGAATCCTGAAATTTCAAAATGATCGCGCGGGTAAAAAAGAAATTCGTGTTGGGTCTATTGGTAATTTTAAATGTGTCGACAACAGTTAGCGCAAATGAAGGCAAAAATGAATCAGTCGTGATGAAAATTAATAATATGACGTACAATTTACATCCAAGAATGATGATTAGTCAACATAACGTGAAATTGAAAGGTAGGTGATTTTTTGTTTCCAAACAGATTTCAAAGACTAGAGAAAAGCACAAATTGCTCACTTTTGAATATAGTAGGAACCCTTATGTACAAACGTACTGTTATTATATGATGACTTATGAGAGATGTTTTTCGTGGAGAAAATTATTAACTACGGATTTAGAAAAAAACCCTATTATCTACATGCTAGTAAATGGAAAATTAATATATAAAATACGAACAATGCCCATATGATCTCGTCAAATTGGGAGAGTTCGTCTGAAACAACAAGTACTTTCCTCTACGAATATTGAATTGGATTATCAGTTTTCTTCATATCCTTGGTTGGTGAAACGCGCGTCCAGAACAGTATTGCATTTCTAGTGGTTGGAAAAAGTGGTCTATTTGATTTTATTTTGAGCCAGCGGTGACAGTTTCACTTTTTATCAGTCAAAAACATTTTTTTCCCAAAATTTTTATGAGGAACTTTCATAATATCAAACACTCCGTTATATAGTGAATACGAGAATCACTTTTATTTTTTTTCCTCATTCACCTCACCTATTTTCCAATCTCAAATATTGATTTTTCTCTATAACATATATTTTTTCGAAATAATTCATTTTCTAACGTGCGGTTCATTGAAATAATTTCTTAATACCTTGCCTCTCACTGTTCAAATCTAGAACACTGAAATTACCGCAGTTCAATTCCCAAATCAATAAGTGCTTGGTAATATTATCAAAAAATTGTGCTGATTAGGTAATAAAACAGAGAATGATATTATATAAGTGAAATTTTATATGGTAACTCAGTCATATATTATATTGTTCAGCATGAATGATATCTGTTTTAATTACATTACGATTCTTTAAAGTAAAAAGTGAATAGAAAAAAGTGATTTTCATATAATTCAATGTTCAAATGAGAATAGTTGTTTCGAAGTAATTTCTTCAATGTATAATTTAATGTTCTTGTGAAAGGAGTTTTCTTTTCCTTAAGTTTGTATCTGAAAGTAAATTCAATGCATGATCTACACATCTTTATAAGAAGTTTATTCTAAACTCAATTACTCATATCTTTCCTTCTGAAATTTTTAAATTTTTTGCATAAAGATAGAAAAGTAGAAAGCCAAAAAGCCTTCTTCCAAATCTCTTCTCAACTACAATAACCTGAAATAATTGATCGAAGGGGTAGGATATGTTCTGTAACTAGTGTATGTATGTTGTATGTTCCCTACTATTCAACGAATGTGAGTCTCTCATTTCAACTATATTAGATCAAGTCAAAGTGGACCATGTCACTTCTTTCGAAATTTTGACAGCTGAAATTTTGAGTGCTGAATTAGAATAATTTTAGTTCAATAACAATAGACAGGATTCATATTTACCAATAGGCATGACATGAAATAATTAACAATGTACACTCTTATATACCTACACAACTACACTACACAACGTCGAATCATTTTTACCTAGTCTGGAGGACCTTTCATGTTCAGCATGTCGTTTTGAGAAATTTCGGCCACATTGTCCAACATAAAATTTATTACACTCCGGATACTTCAGCTTATAAACCCCATATTTCTCCATTTTGCCCTCTTCATCTTTGGCATCAAAAAGGAAATCATATAACCTGACATGTAGCCCAAACGCCGTTTCCATATTGTTTTTCTGGAAAATCCCGCTATTGTCTCAGTTCATTTACCAAAATATATTAAAGTTACAAATTTCTCAATTTCTGATTGTTTGATCTGAGAGTAAATTAATCTGTACGTAAATCTAAGGCTTTGTTTTTTGACTAACTTCTGGGTTGTGTCTGCATTGAAACCATTATTTTGTCCCTATCTAGATTGCTAGCAGATAAAGGTAAGGAGAATGCTACTCTATGTAACATTTAATTGTAGACTGCTGATTTATGATTGTCGGGATGGAAAGAATAACATGAAGATGATCACTTGGTGATCAAAACACGTGTCGAGGTATTAAAAAAAATAACGATTTGGTGTTCGGAAAAAACTCCAATAATATTCATTACTAGACCGAAGGTTCCAAACAATACATCATGAGTTAAATATAGTATGATTATGTTTCTCTATCAAAATTAAACTGTATGTTTCTAATACGATTACTCTTAAATGGTTCAGCTGTCATGTGGTACCTCTGAAACAGGCGAGAATATCGTCTACATATCTGTATCAAATTTGGTCTCCAAGCTTTTCATAAATATATCAGCTAAAAGAGGAATACGGGGTGAGCCCATTGGTAAACTACAATCTTGCTTATAAAATTATTTGTTGTTGGACTGTAAGTTCAACGGCTCACCCCTTAGGAGTAATTTTCCAACCCAATATCTACTTCTCACAGAAAATATTCAATATCGGTATTTTATAAAAGTAATATAAATATTGGATTGGAAGTTAAAAAAATTCAATATTTAAAAAAGAGGTCAACTTTGAGTATATTTATTTGAATTTTCACATGGAAAACTTGAAAAAGTGACTCATTTCTCAGCAATATCTTATTCGAACGATCCTTACTTTCTAGTGTCTATGATGATTCAGTTTGGAAATATGGCTTTGTGTTTCTTCCAGAGAGAAATGAAGCGAACATCGTCAGTAACGCAAACACAAGTGCAGAAGAAGTGAATATGACTGAAAAATCACGGAATATGTCGAAGTCGAATCCTGTTGAAAAATCGGATTCGAAAGCTCCTGCATTATATTTCCCATACAACCTCCGTATAATCAGTGAAATATTACAAAAGTTGGAGAACAAAGAATGTGTAGCCGCTACAACTCAAGTCATTGAAGCTATGACAAGACATGAAAGATGGGCCTTAGAATGTGAGTATACTGTATTATGAACTATATAAGGTATAACTTTTGTCCTAGCAGTAAACTCACATACCACTGATAATGTCTGCCGCAGTAGCACACGAAACGTTTGGTACTCTAGGTTTCATTCAACAATGACAGGACTTAACATGTCAGCAACCGTTTGCAGACAGTGGAAGTCCAAACTTGTAACATTCATATTAAATGCACATAGAATAACTTCAATTAAAAAATCATACAGGTCAGTTTGATCTTCCTCTTGAAGATGATCACGTGGTGATCGAAACACTTGCCGAGGTGTTAAAATAACGGTGAGGTGTTAGGAAAAAACTCCAATAATATTCATTACTACACCAAAGGTTTGAAACAGTGCATTACAAGTATCATACAGGTCACATAAAAACAAGCTCACAATTCAACAGCCAATAGAATTTTAAACAGATGAGACCATTATCAAACAATTACAATTGAGATCGTTCGAACCCTGAATGGAGAGAAGAAAGCCAGCCAGAAGTGCTTCAGACAGTTATTAAAAATTAATTTCATGCATAAAATCAACAAATCATTTGTACATTTCAAGTTAGGGACTTTAATGTGGATTCAAGGTCGAAAATAACTTATTCTACCCTTATCTAATAAAGTCTACCAATTTAGTTGCCATCTCATATTGGTATTATTATTTCGGTCCAAACCAAAGGTTTCAAACAGTGCATTACAAGTATCAAATAGGTTAGATAAAAACAAGCTCATAATTGAAAAGCCAATAGAAAATTTAAACAGATGAGACCAGTATCAAACAATTACAACTGAGATCGTTTGAACCCTGAATGCAGAGAAGAAAGCCGGCTAGAAGTGCTTCAGGCAGTTATTAAAAATTAATTCCACGCATACAAGCAAAAATTCATTTCTACATTTCAAGTTAGGGACTTTACTGTGGATTCGAAGTTGAATAGATCAGATTGTGTTGAAAAAGTCTGTTCCGCGATTTTTTACAACGAATGGTGTTGTATAATCTCAAATTTGTTGATGATGCCAGATGAAAATCCAAATTATGTTATCGAAAACCAATCAAAAAACAAACGTTTAATGCGATTGGTTTTATTTAGAGAAAATTTGGATGATATGAACTATTTGAACTATATGAAAAATGAATTATTAAAATGTTTGAGCAACATGACACGGCAAAGACATTAAGTAGTTCCAACATGGCCAATACAACTAGGACGTATCAACCATGATACCACTTTCACCCATTGCACATGATATTGGCATCAATAGAAAGTAAAAATCCATAATTTAATAAGTACACAAAATATAATCAAATGCGGAGTAAAGGGGCCGTTTTGAAGCATATATCATTTATTATTTTTTTAAGGATCAAAACAATCTTTTTTATTGTTTTCCACTTGGGATAAGTTTTTATCACCGCTTGTTATCAAACTACCTTTTTATGTGGTTATTCGAACCAACATCGGTCTTGGTAACTTCGTTATTATTTGATCTGTTACTTAAACAGGAAACAAAGTCCTCAATATTCGATTTTTTGTTATAGAATATCGAGAAAACATACCTTAGACATATCCTAGGAAAATACTTTGACTTTTCTTTGGTTTCCATTTCGAATCTGCAGGTTTGCAGGTAGGAGGACAAGGGGTTACCCATAGCCGTTCCCTACTGTTGGTCATAAAAGCAACCTTCTACCTGGAACCGGTTTTGTTTCATACATAAATCATCAGTAAGAGAAACGAATTCATCAATTTCTTTATTATTGAAATGATTTTTTTTCTAGTAATTCTCTTAAGTATTGTAAGGTCTGGGGAATTGGTATGCTAGAAAATAAGAAACTAACATCAAAACGATGTTTTTTGTACATTGTATGAACTCTAAGAAGTTTTTAGGCCATTTATTGTTTCATACTGAAACCTGGCTCAGCAATAAACAAGCCTTCAAATCCCTTAGTCAGCCATTTTGCTATTTGGTAGGTAGGAGACCCAATAGCTGACACGGTGGAGCGCATTGATTTTCCCGGTTTGTGGATTTTTGGAAAGCAATATAGTTTTGACACCGTTGGGTTGGAAACTTGTAAGTTCCATGTCAGTGTAGGGGTAAGCATGTTGTCGCATCTCTAGAGGACGTCTTTTACTTCGGAATCATCTTTGGAAACTACTTTGTTACCTTTGTCGGCTTTCAAATAAAAAATGTCTTTCAATCAATAAGTTTCTTTTGGTTTTCATCGTCGTTTTTTAAATGTTTTCCCATATCTGTTATCCCTTCGAGGAATCAGGCATATATTGAATCAAACTTTCAACACTAGCAATTTGACCGGTAATATTCAATACTACACCAAAGGTTTCAAAACAGTGCATTGCAAAATTAATTGTGTATTTAAAATTTCTATAATAACAAAAAAATTATGAAGAATAAAGAAAACAAAGTACTGATACATGATAGTTACACTAGGAGTGAACAATTTTGCCTCATTGTTCTCAAATAAGTTATTTTGAGAATTTTTTAAATAAAATGAATAAAAGTGAAACCTATAGAATCAAATCTGTAAATTGGCGTATAAGTAGGACAACCATCTATATATAATAAAATAATGTCACGTAACAATTTTATCGTTTTTAAATCACACGTCTGTGGATTCAATATCAAAACAAAATATAATAATAAATATGGATTCAAATGAAACAACAACAACTACGATAAACGTGTGCAGTTAACAATGCATCAGTGACACATGATTCGAAGACATGGAAGAATAAAACTAATAGATGATAGTTTGAATAACTGAAAAACACGCTTCAATAGCAACACAAACTAAAAAATTAAAAATAGTTCGAAACTAATTCAAGATTCTGTTCAACATTGGTAACAAGT
>WOGN01000018.1:0-30028 GCA_015342105.1 Leptinotarsa texana | reverse complement strand
AAATTATTTCAACTTGACGATCCTTATCAGGAAAATGGTTTCATCTAAATAAACAATTTATTCAGGCCATTCTCAACTCCCTAGAATGTAGGTTAATGGATTCAACTAAAGGAACACACGTGTAGACAGGTTTCGGGCTGTTTGGCCACTCGTCAGTGCAAGGTAGTCTCTATCATCAACATAAAGTCGATGATTTCTGATTATTGAAAATCGAATTCCTTCAGAGTATCATTCCTCGAGCTAGGCTGAAGCGGACAACAAACAACAGATTTGTCATCGCACCCTCTGCCTGTGAATGAGGTAACCAACCGCATATTCGAAATTTACTCAAGGAAAGCAATCTTTCCACATATAGTCAGTGGGCATACTTGAACACTGGCTAAAAATCAAATTATCTGAAGGAACAATTCGTTCAGGCCAGTCTCAACTTTCTACACTGTAGGAAGTTGAGACTGGCCACACCCTTCGTGGTATTAGTCAGGGGAGTAGTTGTTTTCTGATAGGTGTCAGTCCATTAACCTACAGTGTAAGGAGTTGAGACTGGCCTGAACAAATTGTTCCTTTAGATGATTTCATTTACAGCTAGTCTTCAAGTATGCCCTCTGACTGTATGTCAGGATAATGGGATATGAAATTATTGTATTGTCACGGAATATTGATGAATGTACAACGTTTTAAAATACATCGGTCCGTTTAAAGTTAGTCAAAATCGAGTCCAGAGAGTCGGCTACAAACAAAGAAACATACGAGTGAAGCTAATATAAGCGGGTTGAAAAGATGAAAACTGATCATCAAAGCCAAGGTATACTTTTAAGAAATGTTTATACAGAAATATACAAGGAATGTTTCGAGTGATGAACTGGGAGAAACTTCCGCAGTCATGTTCACATTGTAAATATCGTTAAAGGAATTTTTGACAGTTGTTCAATTCGAGAAAGTTCCTCAACGTTTCGCCGGATTAATATATGCAATCTTCAGTGGAAAAAAAATGATTTTTCCTTGAAAGAGCTTTTTGTGTATTTTATCGATCAAAATAATGCAATCTACCGCTGCAATATGATAATTTTCCGTTAGAAATATAAATTATTCATACGTATTGTTCAAATCATATAAATAGTGTTGTCCCCACTTCAAGAGTTTTCTGTTTTCGAATAATACAAAAGAACCAAACAGTATAAAAAATATTGTACAAGATTGCTTATAGCTGAATTATAGTTATGCATCCGTGAAAATAACTCCTTTCGATATGAATATTTACGCGATCAAAACCATAACAGTTTGAATTCTTGAAGCACTTTGATGACTAATCTGAAAGGATATTGTTAGATACAGTCGTTCAATGCCAGTATCAGGGAAATTACCATAAATAAACCATTCTTTCGATACATCAACAACTTTTCCAAGACGTATGGGATTTAATTTCCTCGTTTGTATTTATGTCACTTGCAACGCGTAATTTTTGGTTATTCCCAAAAAATCATTTCGAATGGCAAATGAATTTTTTCAACTGAATATAATATAGAGAGCATGAGTACAACATTTTAACGTATATGAAATACACATGGAAGTAGTTTGTTGCTTTCTGAGAAGTTATTCAACATTTTTCAATCCAGTCTGCAGGAACCGATCGTTCGAAGTTGGTTCTGGGACAGAAACTCCATTAAGTTTCGATTGTGTTCATCTGTTTTTATTGCATCTTCCGGCCTACATTCAATTTATTATTTCTTTTCTGACTTTCTTACTCAAAATATGTATGCCATCTTTCGGACAACATTTAATTTTTTTTTGAGTAAAGTGCTTTTTCACATGATTTATACTATACTCTCAACTCACAATCTATTTGGGACCTACCAATTCATAATGTGGTAGGCGATATGATATAAATTAAATGTAAATTTCGAAACATCTTTGTTGCGAAAAGCAATCACAATCTTATAACCTTACTGAAATGACCTACTAATCTTCGTTCTACTTCAGGCTGAAAAAGTAGAGATCACTAATGGACTAATGAATCACTGAACATGAAATTTGAATCTTTATAATCAGCTTCTATTTCAGACCTGAAAAGGATTTGAGTGGACTGACTTCGAGGTGTCGCAAACTTTATGTATGACACTATACATATATATGTTGTGATTGGCCAATTTTGGACATCCCAGTTGCAATTAGCCGATTCTTACGTTATTAAAGAATATAAAGGTGGTAGAAACAAGAATAGTACCAATATTGCCAAAATTTCAAGTTTACGAGGTCTTCAAATTGACTCGACCATTATAGGAATCCATAGTAGTGGGTGCAATCCTTTCCCAGGACACATCCTTGCTTCCTAATGTTTCCCAATAGTACAATTACTTCAGTTCATTTTCTGATGATTTCATTTGGATATGACCAAAATATATGTAACCAATATTTCAAATATCGAAATGGGTTGTCATAGACTTCATTTCAGTTCACCGACTTGCCTTACATGGGGTAACATTGTTATTATTGAAGATGCGAAATTGGTCAGATAGGCAAACTAGTAAATACGCAATCGAAGTATAACAAAATGGTTACTTTCTGTTCGGAGACACAGTCCCTTTTTTCAATACATTTTTGTGCCCATTTTTGAACTACACGAATACTTTTCAACAGGGTCCTGCCAGTTCTGCCGTCCGTTACGAATTTTTGGCTAGTGTGTTTTGCAATGTATTCACAATAGAATACCGCTGTTTATAATTTTCGTTCTTTGAGTAACCCACTGAATAAAGTAGCGAGGGATAAGGTTAGGAGATCATTGAACACGGCAATGAGTTCTAATCCGTTTATTACGGAATAATGCCATCACGAACTGAGACGTATGTCCACAGTTATGGGCAGACTCCATCATGGTGGAAATTCAAAATTTGCCTACTTATAAGGTCAAGTCATTCGTATTTTTTGAGTCCATCGTTTCCAGATACACAGACGTAGCAGGGAACTTGCAATATGCAGTGAAGAAAGATTTTTTGTAAGAAGCTTTCTGCAAAAAAATTGAACATATTTGTTTCAAGTTCTGAATTATTTTCATACAAATGAACATATAACTATATAATATTCCTTCATATATTGTAATACAAATCATGAAATTACGAAACAACAAAATTAATTGGCGCTTCGGGGAGACTTCATTTACTCCAGTGGCGCATTTGCTTTTTCAACTCCAGGAAAACCCGAAGAAACCTGCAGCACCACATCATCTGGAGATCTTGATTTGCCAAAGTCCTCTCTTCCATAAAACAAAGTGTAGGGTATATCCAGAGGCTCCAATAAATTCAAGACATCACCAGAACATTTAGTGACACAACAAATTTACACCAGTCTGTTTCGTCTTTGAACGATGCGTAATAATAGTTAGATTCAACGCCAGTACCAAAGTGAACAATCACTGCATGAATGTTATAATAGGGGTCTGCTAGATTGAAGTGTTCATCTATTTCAAACCTTGGTATGAGTTTGGTGTTTCCGTCAGAGGTTGAGTCATGTTTGAAGATCATCAGTGTTATTATTAGGTTGACTGGTGCCTCAGATATACTTGTTTTCTTATAATAGTCAGTTTGGCGCATATTTGGCAAAACAGTTGATGAGTTGATCATCGTCCGTTAAAAATTTCATTTTCAGATAATTTAACAATAAGCTTTGCACGGACTGGTTATCAGTTGTATCAGGAAACGCTAGTTGAAGTTCTAGAAAATCACATACATTTTTGCTACCTCTTGAACATTTACTGCAAAGTAAACAAGTGAAGATTTTTCCAACAAAAGATTTACAAACACAAGACGAGATAGACTGTACGGAATCATTCAATCCATAGAGGTCAGGAGTATTGATTCTGCTATTTTTTTGCTCACGAAGAGTATTCAACAAGAACCCCAAGAATTCGGAGTAATCCTCTTGTTGTCCTAACGAGTATCTAGTGGACTTCAAAGACTCCAGGATATCGCTTGGTGGGTGGGATGATACATTCTTACAAAACTGCAACTGCATGAATTGTTTGAGTTTGGTGAATAAGTAGGACATATTTTCGTTCGCGTTCGACGTTAAAACCTCGTTCTTGTAACAAATTGTAACTCCGGCGAAGTTCATTTTGATATTTCGAAAGCAAGGCTAGAAAAATCAATATTTATTTACTTTTCAGTATTCGATTCATTTGCAAAATTCCCAGTGGGCATCCTATACGGAAATTATTATCAAATGGGGAACTTCGACGAATGCGTTGGCGTACGGAAGCATAACGAAATGAAAGACCTTCAGGGTCAATACTGTTTAGCGGACATATATTTCAAACAAAAAAACGAGAGGGTAGAGAGGTCTATAAATCTGCCACTGAAGGTGAGTAATGTAATTGCCAACAGAGTAAATTAACTACAATAATTGAATTGTTTCTTAAAATACTTATCTGAATTTTTCCTGGTGAAGTGACTTGAAAACGCCTAAATAGCGGATAATGCCTTGATCATCAATATTTTATTGATTTACAGAAATACCGTTATGCTTTCAACAACAGCCTACTTCATTGGGGTATATGTTTACCATCAGCTTGTACGACGGTGGACTCTGAAATTTTCACACGTGAAATATTCGCTTCTTCCGCTGAAAATTTCGAAGTGGTTTCTGTTTCGGTAGATCCAATCAAATGCACTGTCAATAAATCTCCGCCATTCACCACTTTGGAAATTGTTTACGGGTAAGTTATGAAAAAGATAATCGAATTAGTCAAAATCAACATCGTTCATTTCACCAAAAAACAGTCATTTCCTTTGCTTGTGATAGCCAGGAGTACCATGACTTGGACAGCAGTACAAAGGCTTGCTACTTCTGAAGATGTTTACAAGCCATTTAGATAAAACGTTGTAAACTCAAACGAATGTTCACAATGAAACTTTTTTCACACATTTCCGTATAAAACTAAATTCATTTTCTATTTTTCAGGTGTATAATAGGATGTTTTCTCATATTCACAATTCTAGCTACTCTCGTCCATTGTTGTTACATTCAGCAAATGAGGAAGGCTGCTAAATACAGTGTAGATACCCTCAGGCATGAGCAGTCTGAAAACGCTTTGAAAAAAATTCTCATTTGTTTCTCAATTATTCAAACTAGTGGGAAATTATTGCAGACAAAATCTAATGAGTCAAACTTGGAATGCATCTGCGGAATAAAGTTTATATCCATGATTTTGATAATCGTTGGGCATTCGTTGGTGTTCATATTTGGTGGTCCAGTCGAAAACAAGGAGTTTTTTAACAAGGTTAGTTTCAAGGATTGGAATAAACACTCAAATAACCTATGGTTGATAACACTTATGATACAATTCAATGATGAAAAAATCAATACTCACATGAATATAGAATAAATGATTGAGTCGATGATTCCAGATGATGAATAAATGTAGGGCTTAATTTCATTGTTTATTTTCAAGGAACTAACAAGAGTTGAAAATGGACCGCTACTTAACAATCCTCTGTTAGTGGATAATTTTTTACTCGTAAGTGGCTTTTTGATGTGTCGACTTCTACTAATTGAATTAGATAGAAGGAAAGGAAAATTCAACGTTGTCATAATTTATGCTGCTAGATACATCAGGTGAGTCGGGATTTTAACAATTTTACAATGTTTTTATTAGACTATTTTACTTATATCTAGTTTTTTCTATTTGAATGAATTGTTCACGAACAATGTATTGTTATATTGCTATAATATACTGCTGTTATGCTTATTTAGTATTTATACTAAAGTTGACGATAATTGGGGTTATTATCCTCAAACATCTGTGTGAGGGGAGATCGGGTGAGATGGCAAAAGAAAGCGTTTCAAATTTTTTTCACCATTTTGACATATTTACAATGAAAACAGAGTTTACTGTTATTTTACAGTTTCTAGGACCATAACATTTTTGTCCTTCTTACACGTAATTACGGCCAAGGCGATGAAGGTTCTGCTGCTTATATAGTGGATATGAGAGGTGTACATATGAGGGATCACAGAGATACTAGTATTGTTTTCTATTTTCATTCATATATTCCACACAGTCTGATACTGTCTTGCCCTGAGCTTGTTTTCATAAGTATCGGAAAATAAAGAAGACGAAACCTTATTAAGCAGGCAAATACTCAGGACTTTGCTTAATTGATCATAAGCAAAAGTTGTAAATCTATAGTGTTCTTGATTTATGGACTGAGAGCCCTGTTTAAGTAGCACTATACCACTTTTGGCAGATGAAAATCATGTTTCCCATTGCCCTTCTTTTTCGCAGATGATATAAATTTCAAAACTTCCTTCAACGAAATATTTTTCCTCGCTCTCGAACTGAAACTTAACAAAAGAGTTGTTCTCGAATAACAATTTTTTGAAGAACTGCTTCATTTCATGGTTGTTTCATTTTTGCTCTATCAATTTCATTTTCTCTTCTTTTCACCCTTTTTGCCTTTCTCTCATCCATCTCTTCTTTCTTCTGTTTTCTTTATTCTTTTTGTTCGTTGTTACTTTTTAATTTTATTCTTGTTCAACCTTCTTTTTCTTGTCTAATTTTATCTCCAACAACACAATTTTCACTGGCATGCTTGAAGTTTGAAGGCTTGGTAATTTTTTACTTTACTTTTTCACTTGCGAGGGTTGAAAGAGAGGAGACGCTGTTAACTTAAGGAGGTCTGGAGGTAAGTATCACCATCAAATTCGGAGTCATCAAATATTTATAAATAAAGAGCACAATACTTGTGGTAGCAAATTCCTCAACAACATTGCCAAGTGTAGCTACTTTGCAATATGCGACATCAACTAGAAAACCTGAAGTAGACTAGCCGGGCAGATTGGAACGTACGAATTGGAATAACAGGCAACAGTTACATTTGAACCTCTTTCATCTGAAAAAAGTTTCCAAGCTGGTCGCTTTCCAGTTGGAGAAATCACTTCATACATTTTTGTAGTAACTGTTCTGACAGGGCTAGACTCCTTCTCTCTCAAGAGGGGTACTTTGTTGAAGAGTTTCAGCCTGGCCACAGAACTAGGCCACAGATTTTCTCAGTGAAAAGTCATGTTTTATGAAAAAAGGCTTTATACTGACTGAAAGTTGGATTGAATCTGTGCTAATCATTTGGCAAGTTAATTTCCTGACGTAGCAGCACAAAGTAGCTAGTATGTTTTTCTATTGCCAATATTATACGCACGTCTGAAACATAAGAATAGGATGACACGTTGTGGCATTATTAACGCATAATATAAAAATATAAATTTAAATTGTTTTTACAATGGCAATATATGGTAATAAATAAAATATCTCTCAGGATGAATGTATAAACTGGGAATTTTTATCACATTTTTAAACCAAAATAACATGCATTCCGCCCATGTGACTATGAAGGCACTGAATGATGCTGCAACGTGTCTGAAGTACCTGTATTTTGATGGTACCCCGCTAGAGACTATTTTCTGCCCGAAGCTGTTGCTGTTATATACAGTTGTTGCCGATTCGCCATTTTATTAGACTCCTCATTTTACTCAAGTTTTGCTTGGACTTGGTAGTAAATCCCTGATGAGAGCGTAACCTGTTCTGAGGTAACTCCTTGCCTTACCTCTAAAGGGATTTGGATATAGTTGAACCAGAAAAAATACTTAGTCAATTTGAACAGAATCACATGCAATATTTCACAAAATATGTTCTTCGACAGAATATTACTTGCATAGAAATTGTATACTTATGATTTTTTTAATTTATTCATTTCAGATTGACGCCTGTCTACTTGATTGTTATAGGGTTCTACACTACGTTTCTACACAGGACAGCATCCGGTCCATTTTGGGAATCAAGAGTAGGCTTGGAACGAGATAGGTGTTTGAACACTTGGTGGACAAATATTTTATATATCAACAATTATGTCAACTCGGATCAATTGGTATGTATTGATCTTTCCAAAGGTTATCTCGACATGAATTATATAACTTAACATTTTGTGATATATTTTTTCAAGTTTATCTTCAATGCGTGTTTTTTTTATGTATTTCATGTATTTTTAGTGCATGTTCCAGTCATGGTATTTGTCGGTCGACTACCATCTATTCATTATAGCTCCTATTATAATATATCCTTTGTGGAGGTGGAGAAAAATAGGAGAAATCATTCTATTTGCTTGTACCCTAATTTCGGGAGTAATTCCCTTATGGATAACTTACATGAAGAATTTGGATCCTACCTTACTGGCGTATCCCTCGTAAGTTTATTTATTTTTATTTTTGATACCTTGCACATACATAGTTCATATGCTTCAATTTCTGGTCCAATCCGATCTTGTGGAAAACATTACATTTGCCTCTACACTTTGGAGGGTTTCTTCAATATAATTGACCCACGATTTCATGATTGCTAATTGACTCAGAAAGAATACTATACGTAATTGTCAAATCAAATAGCTACTTTCATATGAACTCGTATAATATTGAATGTATTGGATTATAGTTTCACTATGAATAACTAATATATTTTTACAGTGAGTTGGAAGACATATCAACAAACTTCTATTACACGAATGCCTACATAAAGACCCATATGAGATCAAGTTCCTACTGCATTGGTATTTTTCTTGGGTATTTGGTGCATAGATTGCAAAACTCTGGGTGAGTAATAATATAACATTCACTAGAATCATACATGTCCATTGAGGTGCCAACAAAACAAGACGTAACAGTTAAATTCAGTGGTACAATTGATGTTACTTTTGTATCCAGATACTTTATTACTATTCATTTAAAAAAACAAAAAAGATACCGTGGTAAACAACCACAAACAGATTCTGTTACATTTAGATTATTTTCACCATCAACGCTGGTGTTCCACAAGGATCCATATTGTTTCTAACCCTCTTTTTATTGTATATCAACGACTTATTGGAAGAACCCAAGATTTCAACATATGGCTTTGCTGATGGCAGAAAACTTGGCTCGTCATTACATTTGGATTCCAGGACATCGGCTGCGGATGCACAGTTTTACCGGCAGCAGGAGGTTGAATGAGGATCTAGAAGTAATTTCGAATTGGTTCAGTTCAATGCCACAAAAACCCAGGCATCGGTTTTCTCCCAAAAGTGTTTGTGAACCGAATGTAATAATGTCAGGTCAGATAATTCCGCTTTCTGCTTCAATAAGTTTGTTGGGGGGTAAAATGGACACCAATATGGAATTGCAAAGGCTGTTTCTCGAAAGCTTGGAACACTGTTCTGAACCAGAAAACTGCACACACCTCAGCAACTTTTGATGCTTTATAAATCTCATAATCAGCAAACAAAATTATGTAAAATTGACATGAATGTTACATAACTGATAATACGTGTTATGTAACAGTGTAACGTAAAAATTACATCCCTGTTATGGCGAAATGTCCGCCACAAATACAACCTGATTTTACATAACATTAATGTCATTATTTTACATATATTTTATATAATTTCTGTGAGTAAATATATACAAATATAACACTCGCTCGCAAAAAAACTTGGAATCATTAACTGGAAAAAGCATCCTTCAAAAACCATAACTTCCTGGTCAAACTCTGCCTCCACGGTTTTCTAAAAACACAAAAACCTCAACGTATCACGTGATAAGAATGTCTCAAAAACTCTAGCCTCTCTCACAAACCTTCACACAGAGATCAACATATAACTCGAAAACTCAGAGAGATTCTCATCTGTCAAAAAACCAAGTGCGTCTGGATGTCACCACCTGAAAACACAGCGAACGTAATATTGAAGTAACAACATTACATAGGAGTCAAGTGAAACCTAATATACCACATTGACGTAAGTTTTTACCTATTAGCAACGACATATTCACATACATTATTTATGTAAATATGGGGCAAAAGTATCTTAGAAATGCGATGAAGTATTTACATAAATGTATTACATAAACATGTTCCGTTAATTTTATATCATATTTACGTAAATGTAACAAGTGTGTTTGCTGGATATCAGACATTCTTTGGAGTATTGTTCTCATGTATGGAGTTCTGTCGCCAGACATACTCCGCCTGATTGGAGACGCGAACATCACTTGCATCCTTGATTGTCTGGAACATCGAAGAAAGGTTGAAGATTAGTCTCTCTTCAATATATACTTCCACGGGAGGAGTTCAAGTGACTTGGCACATATTCACTAAGAGCGATATAAATAAAAAATACGTGATGGACTGTGGCTGCTCATCGTTTTGAAGTTCAACTCAGTACACCTCGAACTTCACTATTTAGGAACTCTTTCATTTTGAGAACGTCGTTTATGTGGAATGAATTTCCTGAGAAGGTTTTTCCGAAAATCCGAGTCGATTAGAAAAAACAGCCTAAAAGAAATGAAGGTATCAATGAATGAAGAAATGTATTTTTGTTGTTTACCCATTTTAAGTTGCCAATCATAGGCAATTTGGCGTTCATGAGTAATTTACATTTATAGGATTAAGATGCGACCATCCATACTTACCTTAGGATCAATTTTGGCAACTTTGTTGGGAATTGTGTCGATGTATTCAATAGTGATATTTTTCGATCCAGGACATACGGAAAACATTATTGAAAATGCAGTTTATGCTTCATTGCATAGAATTGGATGGAGTCTGGCCATAGGATGGGTAATCCTAATATGTGTTACGGATCACGCAGGTAAAAACCAATCAGTTCCTTTTCTGTCCAAATCAAATAATATTTGCATGAACGAAACTGTTGTCATTGAGAAATGAACAGATAAACAAACAATTATTGTCAGGAAATGTATTAGAGGAAAAGCTTACTAACCCAAATTCTGTACTCTGACAAGCGTTGTTCAATAACATACTTAGGGATGGGTTATTCTTTTTTACTTTGAGAAAAAATCATCGAAATATATAGATTATTCCATAGATATTATAAAAACTTCAGCACCTTCATCTGTACCTGAGACCCTAAAATAACCTCCTCAAGTAGCTGTTTGCATGTTTTTAAGAATGACCCTGTACAAAGTTGATAAAAATTAATTCTTCTAAAAATTCTTTTTTTTAATGTATAATCGCCGTTTTTAACTTCAATAAGTGATACAAAAATTGTTTGTTTTTAGGAATAGTAAACAAATTTTTATCCTACAGAGCTTTCATTCCTCTGAGTCGACTGACCTACTGTGCATATCTGGCAAATGGCATAATTGAGATCTATAACATGGGTGTAATGAGGCAGGCAACCTACTTGAGCCATTATGACTTGGTAAGTGTAAAGAAATGTAATCTATAGTTATAAATGCAAAAGTCACTCTCTTAACACACACTAGGAAGTTAAAATTTGATTTATAGGTGCTTCTTAGGTCTTAGATTTGCACTTAGAAATGATTTTCAAATATTCCAACTGGGACGCCCCTCGTGGGGGTGAAAGGGGGGCGTTTACATGTGAAAATTTACTTTTCTTCACTGTTTCTCCGTGCCGCGATATATTTTCGGAGGTTGAAATTTTGTATGTAAGTTCGTTTTATACAGGAGTTTTGAACATTCCAAATTGGGTGCCAACTGCGAGGGAAAGAAGCGCGATCGTAAAATAAAGTTATTTCGGAGGCTGAAATTTTGTATGTAGGTTCGTTTTATAATGTAGATGTGCGATAGGAAAGGATTTTCAAATATTCTAACTGGAGCTCCATCCGTAGGGGTAATAGTGGAGCATTTACATATAAAAAGTATCTTTCTGTAATAAATCAGAAGCCGGCCCTGACAGTGCTGCACGTGCCGGGCTCGTGGCAACGGCAGATCAAGCGGTTAGATCAGACGCGAACATTCCTTATACGCCGAAGAAGCGAAAAGAGAGTTCGAGAAGGGTTCGACAATGTTCGTTACCGCAACATAAACCGGCCGCCAGCTTCTGTTCGGCAGTCTCTAGGGAGAAAGCGAGCTGTTAACATGTTGTGCAGATAAACGTGTGTAAATAAGTTAGTTACGTAAATATTGTAGAAAATAAATTAGTTTAAGACAGTTAGTGCTTTAATCCGTTACATTTCCGACACTGTTTCTCTGTACCGCTATATTTTCGGAAGCTGAAATTTTTTATCAAGGTTCGTTTCACGTTGCAGATGTGCAATGAATATATATTTTTAAATATGCCAACCGCGAGGGAAAGGAACGCGTTCGTAAAATAAAGTAACTTTTTGTACTTGTATATGTATATTGTAGATGTGCAATAAGAAAGGATTTCCAAATATTCCAACTGGAGCGCCCCTCTGTGAAGGTAAAATGGGCGCATTCACTTTTTCAATTACTTTTTCATCACTGTTTATCCGTACCGCTATATATTTTCAGAGGCTAAAATTTTATATGTAGGTTCGTTTTATATTATAGATATGTAATAAGTAAGGATTTTTGAATATTTCAACTGGGACGCCAACCGCGAGGGGAATGAGCGCGTTGGAAAATAAAATTACCTTTTCATCACTTTTTCATCATACCCTTAAATTTCCGGTTGGTGAATTTATAATTTAGTATCAGTATTGCACCCGTGCGAAGCTGGGGTGGATTGCTAGAATTGTAATAACTAGTTGAATGTTTTTTCCATTTCTGGACTATTTTTGTATTTCATTTCGAAAATTCATCAGTAGAAACAATGAGTGTATTGATCAAATTTGTAATCTACATGAAGTGCAGTACTTTCTGATCATCACAACATTGATGATAGCAGATGCAGGTACCCAAAAACGCTCAATGATAGATTAATTCCATCTCTCTTCATATTGAAAAATATCTGAAATATCTCAACTGTAGGTAAATCTAGAAGATATTTATATATGAATATAGAAGATATATGAATAACATATATTCTAGCGCTGAATCAATATTCCTCCCAAAGATATAGAAATAAGTCTAGCTTCATAACCTAAAGCTTTTAGTTCCAGAATTGGATGATCATTTGATGTGAAACCATTTATGATTTCATTTAAAAAATAGACATTATACCTATTCACAAGCATCCAATTTTGGTATTGGTCGTCAATTTTATAAGTTTCAATGTAAACCTAAATAACTAAAAATTCTCATTTTTGTTTCGTTTCAAATGCTTACATATGTGCCCTTCTGACAAATTAGCTGTTTCGTTCAGAATGTAAGAATAATGCTCTGCTACTTATGAAGCCGTATTTCGTACAAATAGGACTCTCTGATTACCAATAAATATACCTATAATTAAAACCACTTAGTAATAAATTTTGTGATGTGTGATGCGATGTCAAATGATGTTCGACAACTAGAAATGAGTGTCTAATCTGTTTCGACAGGATAATATTGTAAACATTCTATATTAGTTGTTCAGAACACATAAGATAGAATTGTTTTTTTTTTCAGGCAAACAAGTGTCTTGCCCATGTTTTATTAACCTACAGTATGGCATTTGTTCTTTGCATCATATTCGAGTCACCTATACATGGTTTGGAAAAAATACTGTTGACCAAACACAAAGTCAAGGAACTGAGGGAGATTTCATCACTAAGACCACTCGAAGGAACATAAAATTGAAGTATTCAAGATACGAATATCATGTTCTTGAAGAATTTTGAAGTTTCATTCCCCATTGGAAGATGAATTTATTACAGGGTATCATTCGATGAAATGTGCAGATGAAGAAAATTAATTTACAAGTGTATACTATGTGATGTTTTGCTCATAAGGGCATTCCAATTCAGATATGCTTTACTTTTGGAAATAAAAGCTACAGGGTTCTGCGACCTACCTAATGACATTAGCAAATAATTGCTTACAAATATTTCTTTTTCTTTTGCATAACAGCATAATTATGCTTTGACTATCTTATTTCAGCAATCAAATAGTGAAGTTCCTCCATCTGGTAATATTACAACCAAAAATAGAACTGAAATAAACTGTCACACCCCTCATGGCTCTCCTTAATTGTATGCAAATCTGTTTTTTTTTATAAATGGATTAGTGAAATGAAGTGTCATTTTGACAAAAAAATGAGAAAAGTATTCCTGCCTTAAGACTTGCTGATAATACCAAATCTTGATGTGCCTCTGAAATCTCTGTAATAGTGTAGAACTTTTTTTTTTACAATAATAATCAACCACTGAAATAATTATTCCTAATAAATTGAGTTAAGAGAAGCCATCTGCTACTGCTTGAAAATGCCAAGTTTCTTCATAAACAAAATAAAAATTACCTTTCTAAACACAGTTTGGGAAAACATGTCGGAAGATAAATACATCCACCTGTCCTTACCAGTTTTTCGAAGACCTCTGAGCACAATAGATGATTTTACGTTAAAACAACTTGACGCAGTGAGAAAACGATGTTTGTTAAGTTTACAAAAATTCAGGAATTGAAAATTTCCATCATTAGATAGACGTATATTTTATAAAAAAATTTTAAACGAGTTTTTTCACTTCAGTATCTCTAAAATCGCACTGGGAGGGTTTCTTCTGGAGTGTAACTCTTGTCCTGAAAAAAGTGTCAGATATAGGTACTATACATTTTTTGTGAGACTGTGAAAAAGTGCATTTTTTACATTTTTGGCGATAACTATGAAGCTTCAAAGCTTTCACTTTTTCACTGACATAGAAAAATGAACCACATAGAATCTTTGACGCTTTACTACTTTCTGTTCAGATTTTTGAGATGAACTTATGAAAACATTCAATTTTTGAATTTTCAGTTAAAAACTAGGAAAGCTTTATTTTTTGTACATCAGGTTGAGATTTCCATAGATGACATCATAGTACCACCTTTTTCAATTTGGTGAGTTGAGAGAAATAGACATTAAAGTTATTTCGTATATACAGGGTTACTTTTAGAAGTCTTCGCTTGGATTCATTTCCAATCAAACCGAAATAGTTTTTTTAAATGTTTTTTCATTAGAAACATCGAGTCCAATGAACTAATACTGAATAGAACTGTGTACAATAATTTCGTTGCCACCTGGTATAGCTGGCGTTTTGCAACTTCTTAAACCGATTTATTAGAAGTTCCAGCTTATGGGAAATGTATTTTTCAACAATCTATAAAAATTCCTTGGTCTTCCGACAATCATTTTCATGGTTGCGAGATCTAAGAAAATTTGTAATGAGAAGACTGATTAAAACATTCCGAATTGGATTGTGTTTTTATTCAAATGTATAACAGATATGAATAATATCAACATGTCTTTTCTAATACTACAAAAAAAATCAACGAAATATATATTTCAAATCACAACGTATTATATACAAACGATAGTACCAATATAAAAGCAAAAATATCCACTAAAAATTTTTATGAACAAGGTGCCAGCTGAATAATTTGTCAGAAGGTATCAGTAGTTGTTTTCAAGTATCACAGTTTGTCGTTTCTTGTGTTTATTTGTAGCGGAAATGAAAAGACTGTTTTTTCCCTCCCTGAGATTATATGTATAACCTTTCGGTCGGAGTATAATTATCTCCACTTGGTTGATTGTTGGGAAAGGCTTTGCTAATAACTCGAAACGAAAAATTTTTCATTTTAACTAGAGGTGTCTGGGTTTTATTGTTTCCTTTACTCTGTCTGGTTAACTGCCTTAATGAACTTAAACTTCCAGCATAAAATAAATTCAAAACTGATTCTCAACCCTAACTTTGCATATTTCTCTAAAAGGTTTCACCTTCACTTTCAATTTCTTGGGTACAAATTGAAGAGAAATTTCCTACGAAAGTTATCGCTAATTTTTATAGGGTAATTCATTTAAAAGTGAATAATGGGCTGCTTGCAATAGGACCTTTGTCACTCTTTATAGTTCTGCTATTTTCAGACTTTTGAAAGCATCCAAAAGTATATTGTACCGATCTCAACAATTTTAGACAATGTTCATTTATTATATTGCTCAGACTAAACAAGCTATTGAAATTATTTTCAAAGAACATGCTATTCATATCCCAGTTCGGAGGCCACTCAATGGCAAGGTTCCATCTAGGTGCAAGGCTATGAATGTAATCTCAGGGCAAGAAGGAAGAGCAAATGATAGGAGGCAACTGCTCATGTCAAAAATTCTAGATACTCAAGAAACTATGAAAAATTATTAATGTCACACTAACACGTTTGATAGTTTCACGAAAACTTCGGATGAGTTCTTAAGACTTCTACATTAACACTGATCTTATCATTCACAAAAATTTCAAGTGGAAATTTGAAAATTACAGCTCATACGTGAAAATAATTGACTGCACAAAAAACTTCACGCTGAAATTGAATAAATAAAATCGAAAAGTGACTTGAATTTATACAAAACTTCGGACTGAATCCAAAAATAACTTACTAAATGTGATCTCCTCATGATCATAACTGAAGGAAGAGTTTTCAGTTGTGATTCACACACGAATTTGTCCATTTTTATTACAATAAATATTTTTAACATACAGTAGTATTTTCAATGAAGATGCAAAGTTAGTTGAAGAAAATTGTACCTCATACATTTAAGAAAATCCATGACATGTCTGATAATTCTTCCTCAGATTATCATTATTCAGAACTGTACTATTTTGAGAGTTGTAACTGTTGAATAAAAACTAAGCGTATGTGGGACAAGAATACTATATATTTTTAGACATGGAAAATGCATTTTGTGATGCTCTTCAGTCGAATTAGCCCATTTCAGAAAATTTCGGAATTAGTCCTAGAATTGCTGCTAGTTTGGCTGCTGTTGTAATAGTTTTAGCATCTGTTATTCTGTCCGAATCAGGCATCATCTTATCTGCCACATGTTTGACCACTTTTCCATCTGAGTTCACATAAAATGTAGAGAATCCATCATACCAACTGTGAAAAAATAAAATTAAACATTACAATCTTTGGTTTCTTTGACATCTTTCAAGAGGATCAAATTGAAATTTATCAACAGAACTAATTAAAACAGCATAATTTCAAAATGTCATGTAGAACATTTCATATCATCAAGTCCTCAATAAGATTTTTATTTGTGTATTGGCGATATTTCTTCAATAAGCAATACATTATCATGCAGTAGTTGGACTTAAGTGTCCTTGAAGGACAAACCTGAGTAAATAAGGACAGTGACATCCCCCATTACTAAAAGGTGTTGTCTGAAAAAAATAACACAATTTTGAAACATTTTCAAGAACTAGATTGTTTACATTCATTGAAAACCTGAATTGACACATTGCTATAATAAGTTTAATACAGTTTCAAGAATAATTTTTTAATCTTTCATTTTCTTGAAAATTTTTGTCTTTATAAAAAGAAAGAAACTCAAAATGGGTTTTTTTGAATATTAATTTCTTCAAAAAATACTTCTCACAATAAAAAAACTCTGAAAAATGAATATACCATTTACCAAAATCTAAGTAGCATCATTTGTTTATTACACATTCAAACTTTGATACACTATCACTTACTTCTCGGTTTTATCCAACATCTCTCTATAGTTCCACAACTTAAATTTCCAGAAAGTCAACATAACTTTCCAAGCAGAAATTCCTATTATTCGCCAGCGAACTTTTATTGTGGAATCTTCTGGGTGTTGCGTGATTTTCATTATTTCAAATTTTACGTAAGCAAACTTCAGATGTCCCAAGGTTCTAAGTAGAGCCACTTGCCTGATGTAGGCAAATAAACCGCTAGAAATCAAGTAAAATTACGATACTGCTAAAATAGATTAATGAAAATAACATTAACTATTTGATTCATATACCATATGTATGGGCTAGTCTGGTGGTTTGAAAAACAAAAGTATTGTGACAGTACCCAGAACAGTTTTGCAGCTCTAGTTGATTTTAAAAGTAACATGTTTGTTGATTATTAAGAGTTTGTGAATCAACTTTTCAATCTGAAATATCTCTCTGGTGTTTCACCAGATTTCTGGATTATGATAATTGAGTTGAGTATATAAATTACATTTTTGATTTGAGCCAAGTAGAAACAGGAATGTACAATAATAATTTATCAAGAATCAGGCAGATATTCCATTTTATAAAAATGCATGGATTTTTTGCGACAATTATCAAGAAATGTCGAATAGATATTTTTGTATGCATGTAAACACATACATACCCAATAAAACAGCCAACTACCAATACTGCCCAAAGACGTTGTATATTAGTTGAGAAACTACTAATGAGATATATGCTGATTTGTTAGATTCTAGAGATAAGTTAGTACATGCATTTAAAGAAAAAAAATATATAGATATTTCATTGGAGAGATTAATTTCAAGACAAAAAGTTTCTATAAATTGATGGATGTAGCCCTTACTACCTGGTAGGCAATTTCGTCCTATATGGACATTCTCAAACTTATACAATAAACATTTATTGTATAATATATACAATAAGTTGTATAAGTTTGAGAATGTCCATATAGGACGAAACTGCAGTAACGTTACTTACTTCATTATTGTATAGAATGGGGGAATCTTCCAAAAAAACAGGAAGGAAATTTGAAATTTTTTCTTAGTGAAAAAAGAAAAAATCTTAAAACGATTTTTCTTATGGTAAGCTCAGATACAAAGTCTAGTATTTTAAACTATTTTACAATAATATTACATTCAACGAATATAAGTTGTTCAAATTAAATACTTGGCACAAAAACCATGAATTGGTTTATTTATTTCACTTCAATATTTTTATTTCTATTTTCGTTCTTCAAGTAACTGACATAACCAGTTTTATTACAACCTTAAATTAGCTTGTCACGAGGTCCCTAGGTACTTGAAAGATATTTGAGTCTTTTCTGAAAGAGGAGTAGGCCATACAGGACCCACTTGAATTACCATCAATTTTTGAAAAACCAGAATCGTGACAATATTTATGGAAATGTATTAAATAGGTGAATCACGAAGTATGTGATAGAAAATGGCATATCAGGACTTATTAACAATGAATTAAAAAACTAAATACTTTAAAATTTTGTACAAGTTTTGATAGCATATCAAAACTACAAAACATTGGCTTTCAAACCAGTTTGTGGGCAAAGATGAACAACGACTGTTGAAAATAGAAAATCTTACACTGTTTTGATGTTTCTTATATGATCTTCGAATATAATGTTAGGATGGTATATTGAATAGTCCAGCGACTGAACAAATAGTTTGGGTAATGTCTCTCCAAGAATATTATACACATGTTCCAATTTCTCTGGGCTAGGTCCTGAAGATGGTTCTTTTTGATTTTCGGTGAACAGTGTTTCACTATTTCTAGCTTGTGGAACATTTGAGTACCTGAAACAAATATATAATGTACTTCTATATAAAAGACTAAGAGTTTAAATAGATTCTTACCTCAGATATAAGCTCTTTGAATCCTCTAGAGAGAAGGTGTCAATACAATATACTCTTTCTGTAATCACTAAATCATTGGCATTTTCCCTATTATCTATCACACTATCAATGGGTAGATAACTATTAACTTTTAGCTTATCGTAGCTTAGCTTTGGACTTAGTTTTGTAGAATACTGGAAAATAAATTAGGTACATTAGGTAACGTCAGAAGTTTGAGGTTAGATTTTTCAACAGTTATTAATTCTAAAAAATTTGGTATCCACAACATAAAGCCCAAATCCCCTCAATTTCTTATTACTGCATTATATAATTTTACTAATAAAATTCACGTTTTCTACCTGATCACATTGACTCCTAGAAACTTGTTTAGGAATTTTTTCTAAGTTGAAGACACTACTTCTCGAAGATACTATGCTTGAGAAGGTTGTAAATTTATTAAGGTGCCTTATTCCAAGGGCCATCGTTAATGTATTTTTCATAAAATACAAAATGATTTGATTTGCACACTAACCACAAACATTTCATACTTTCATACAACCATTTTTCCATACCATAACCGCAATGTTGCCAATACGGCGATTCGGGACATCGGATTCGCAGTTAGAACGATTGTTGACATTTTGAGACTCGATGCACACAAAATATTTTCAAGTCCCAACTGTGCGACTAAATTTGACAGTTCGGAAACGTAGATTCAATGACACCTTGCTTATGTAAGATTATATGTGCTCAAAATATCCAAAATATAAGAGAATAGACCAGAAAAATAAGTTAGCAAATCGAACATGTGCAAAAAATATTTGAGATGGAAACTAGGCAGACCTTTATATTAATGAATAGTTTGACATATTGACTGCATTGAATGCAAATATTTTAGTTGTGAATGAAAAATGCTGACCGAAAAAGAAAGCAAAGTGTGTATTACCAGGAAAACGTAATAATATGCCACCTCTTGATTGTACATGACAAAGTACCTATTTGAAACTCAAAAATCAAATCAAATGATCACCAGGTGATGAAATATAAATAACGATGAACTGTCATATTTGAATCTGTGATATGATACTGATCACCTAAACGTGACATGTTTTGTTCACGAATCGCGTTCTCTTGAACGCGTTATAGGTACCTATATTGTAATTGCACAACAAAACGTATTATGTTCAAGTGATTAGTGTCGAAAAGAAAACAGATTTCAAATATAAAGTTCAGCTTGTCTGCCGATGGTGTTAGTTCAGTGCTCTGAACGCAATAACACGAACTTCTCGCGACATTTTGAACGTGGCTTTCGTGGTTTGAAATGTCAACGTCAAACACAGAACTTGGAAGTTTCCTTGATTATTATCCAACACTTGACCCAACTAGATCAAATGTTGAAAAAACATAAATGCGAGTTTGAAGTCAAAAATACTAGGAAAATAATAAGTATGACCTTTCTATGCTTTCGTGAAACGGTTACAATAATTTAGAAAAAATGTTGAAATGGAAAATGAGATATTCAAGTAATAGGTACTACATCAATATTATTGTAGTTTTATTCCAATATCAAACCGTAATTTTAACACATCGACACGTGTTTCGATAACCAAGTGATCATCTTCAAGAGGAAGATTGAAATATTCATTACTAACCAAAGGTTTCAAACAGTGCATCACAAGTAATACTCTATTGTGAGATTTTCACTAAACAGTTTACGAAACCGCAACACATATTTTGATGTACAGTAACTTTCCAAAGAGTGTAAATACTGATCTGTATGAATACGCCTGAGGAAGCTATTTTATAGAGAAACACGTGCTGCTGTTTTGTAAACTGTTCAGTGGAAATCTCACAATGAAGAGTGAGCCAATTCCATCATATATAGAAAATGAGGTGTTCAACAACACAGCTGACTCTCTCCATAACAAGGGAGTCAAGTTACAACTGTTGCAAGTCACTTCAAGGCAAGCATTCACCGTGAACATTGGTACATTCCAGTTGACGCTTGGAATGTTCGTGGCACACAATTAATAAACTTTTGTTATTTTTCAATGTCGAGACGGTAATTGTTTTGAATCAGCATATGCTTTTTGGACTTCCAAGTGTTCACCCGTTGTGAGTTCTGCACTTATCCTCCTGCACCTCATGAAGCAGAAGCATTGATTTAAAGTTCAATATTGATTCTCCGATATGCAAAAAAAAATTATAACAGTTTTTTAAGAATGAAGTTATTATATTATTGTCATGTTCTGCACTTAATGCCATATCGGGTTTCATCAGAAGAAAACGAAAATAAAATGAAAGTGAATGCATTAGTGGCTGTTTATTATTAAATTTGAATCATGTGATTTTCTCTGTCACCAGATTCAGACCAGACGACAGAGTTGTATTAAAAACTCACATACGTTATTGGACCGAATCCAGAAATTTCGGATGAATACAGTGTGTTTATTGCAAAAAAGGACTCTTAATTTGGTTTATTGCTCACTCAACAAAACATTTGAATTGTGATACATGATATCTACCAGTGCATTCGAAAATTTAAAAAAGCCTAGCTCAGATTTCCACGTTCAAGTAATATGAAATTTCGATAAATCTTATTAAATATCTATGAAGATGATTTGAAGAACTGATGCTAGTGACTCATTTGGGAGCCGTCTGATTTGTTAATTTTTTTTCCAATTCCTGGAAAACACTACAGCCTCATATGGGGCTTATTGCGTTTTCCATATTTTTCATGACTCTCCTTTCAACGATCTTATTCTCCTTAGTAGTGATTACAGTTCCCTTACTGGTATGTCATATTCTTCAGCACTTAATTTGTGTTGTCCATAAATTATTCAACCCCTGTGATTGAGTATCATTCATACAATAGAGCAATCTGTCTTGTCACTTTGTTGCATTGCCTACAGCTAAGGTCTCCGTTGTAAAACTCTATGTAGTTGAAGTATCCTCTAAATTAACCGTGTCCACTAAGAAGAAGCTCTGTAATGGTTCTGAACGTTGTTGAAACAGTTTTTTAGTTCTCTTCTTGGGCGGCCCCCTTTTTTTTGTGTGTGTTCCATGGTATATTTTCTCATAGACACACTTTGCAAATTAGTTCCGTACCTGCATCAAATGGTATCTCCACAGCTGGACCCTGAACCAGCTATTTATAGGCCATTATAACCACCTGTGGTGGTAGCATAAAGTTGATGATCTGTGTGTGGCACACCCGTCAATTTTCTCGTTGCCTGTTATACCTGTCTTGGCAGCCAGGATAGAATCAATCAATTCCTGCCCAACTGTTTTCTTACTTTATGTCATTTCCAGACAAGTGTCGATGTCACTTTTGGATGTATCTGGTGCCTCAAGTGCAACCTGGTTTTCCGGAAATATATTGATCAGTTAATTTCGTTGAGACCTTCAATTAATGTTCTTTGCGTTATGCAAGAAAGCATGTAGGTGTAGTCTATACGAAATCAATCCGAACAGCTAAGTGAAAGGCTAAAGTAACAGGTCTGATAAATTTACTAGTTAATACCATATAGAACATCACCACATAAAAATAATGAGACATACAAAGAAACTGCCAACGTTCGGTAACTATTTAGTATTTATGCCATTCGAATTGACTTCGTATATACTATAACAGAAATGAAGATTTCAGTGTTCGGTTTCCGACCCGTCTCTATGCCTGCCGAGAATGTTTTCGGTTTCAGGGTTCATAGTTTGAGACTTCAACGGCCAAATGTGTTATGGCATTGACCGATACTTAACGAAAATCTATAACTTATTCAAATGACACAATATATTAGAAATATTATTTATATACATATCAATCGTTCAAGGCTTGTGGAAAGAGTCAACAGGAAATTTAAGTTAGGTTGGGTTAGGTTCAAAGTGAGTGGGTCTATTCGACCCTCCACCGCAAACCGCAAGAGTTTATTGTGGATCACACTCGACCAAAATAAACCCAGATTCTTAACGAAGCCAATTAATTTGTAAGTTAAGTGGTCTTTCAGGTCAGATGGTAAGAGTACGGCTCTGTCGAACTCTAAAAACATTTGTGCCTGACCCAGCGGGGCAAGCACAAAGTATGTGCTCTGCTGTTTCATCATTTTCCAAACAGAGGCGACACACACTGTCTTCCGACAGTCTGTGCGAGTCTCTGCACATGAAGATTCTAATGACAGTGACCTGTAAGAAAGCCTGTTAGACATCGTAGTTCATCTCTACTCTAGTCCAACAACTTCGAAGGGTGAATAAACTCCTTGAAGTGAGCTACTCCTGGAAGATTCTGCTAGAAGTTGAAATTCACTACACAAGAATTCTTCAATACTATGAAACGACTGATGCTGCAATAATTTCATATTTCAACTTTTTCAATGAAAGTTGTTTCATTTCATCTGGTAGATGTCTACCTATACATTTTTATTCCCGTGTAAAGAGGTCCATTGCGGATGCGATTATACTTATAGTTTGGTGAAGATAATGACCGATTTCTTATAGTAATATCATGTTAGGATCTGGGAGTATGTAGGTTATGCAGGGAGGACTCTAAATTTGGAATTGATTGATTTGACTAAACTGTTAATTTTTTATGCGTTGAGTTTTCCAATTTTTTTCCGTAATCTGCGTCCCCTACCAGGGCCTAGGTTGGACTTATGGGTATTCCGGGCCTGGCATCATTATGAATCGTGAATCAGCAAAAATGTTCTATTTTATTTCGTTATTGTCTCGATTACTGAATTATGTACCGAAACTGTGACAGTGTTGAGGTTTTTCCATAAAGAAGTGAATCTTCATTATCTCTTTCACAGACCCCAAAAGGTTACTAGTTTCAGGTAGGCAATGTTTTATTATTTAGTCATATAGAGAGTTATCAATGTTTGTGTAGTTAGTTTTGTAATCAGATACATGAACCTTTCTTATTATAGTCTGAAACACGTATAACTTTCAACCATTATTAGTATATATTTGCAGTATTCTTTAGACAAAAATAGCTTAGTTGGTGAATTCAAGTAACAGCATTTGACATAATTGTAACAAGTATTTCGCTATACAATAGTTTTCTTAGGAGTGTTAATACTGACTAAATTCTGAGAGTATATAAGTTGATGTGTGGTTCTTGCCCAAAACTTTATATTTGCCAATCGGAGAGAACATTTCCTTAAAGATTCAAAGAGCATGTAAGTGGTTTCTTGAATAGAAAGACCAATTTCACCACCATCTTCTGGTAAAGAGGCATGAGTTCAATCTGTCATATGACGTATTGCATTTGGAGAAGAAATGTTTGAAACTCAATCTTTTGGAATGCCTGCAAATTGATGGATTTGAAAATTCTGAAAATTCCCTGTTGAATCTATTTTCTGATATGAAAATAAATTAGTGATTAGTTAGTAAAGGTCCATTTAAAGAGTTGTTAAAATTTCTTTTCCACTGTTTAAATTCTCAATTAGTTCTTACCTAAACTCTAGCGAAATTATTATTTATTAAATGAGTAGTTACTTTCATGATGCCTAAATTTTTAATTAATTAATACCTACCTAAGATCTGTTAAAATTATTAGTCACTGAATAGGTAGGATGTCATATGATTCAAATTGTTATATAATAGGTAGAATTTGATAAGTATGACTATGCCTGAGGAAGCTATTGAAGAGCGAAACATGTGTCACTGTTCAGTGAGAATCTCACAATGAAGTGATACTTGAATACCATATATTCTTATCGGCCAATTCCATCATACATCATTTGGTAAAACGTGTGTGAAAAAATCACTCCTCTAATCTTACACACCAAAAAGTGATACACATCAGAATAGTTTATCAATGAAATATGTGACAAAAAAATGTGAAAATACAGTAAACGATGCATTGGACAAAAATGTTCCCTCCTGATCCATCCAATGTTTTGCTGATTATATATTGTCTTGATTGGTAAAGATGTGAAAATGCTCTTTGGCAACTGGATCTGGCGATGGCAAAATTCTCTGAAATTGCTTTAAATTTAAATAACCTTAAAAGATGAGATATTAATTCATAGCTTCCCAGAAAATCATCAACAAATTGAAATCAAACCTGGAAAATTTCATCTCCTCTCCTTTTCAATATCCATCACTGGTATAACCATTTCAGTAGAAACCCCTTGATGAATTACCTCCAAAATTTCTCTTGGATATCGACGAAATCAAGAAAGCTTTCCTCAAAAAAATAGCTCCCACTACCTTCAGCCAGTACAGATAGTATACTTTACTCTTCTCCAATAGTAAAAGGACTAGGTGTCTCTTTGGATTTGAAAATGAAACATGATCAGTACTTTCCAGCAAATTCTTGGATGAAGACTCGAGAGGGTCTGACAACATTTGAGTAAAAAGGAGCTGTGGAAATGACAGGATGGTTAGTGAACTTGAGAATTATACCAGGTAGAGCCCAAGACGAAACCCATCGTACTGAAACTGAAACTATTTCTTACGTCTTGGGATCTTGTCCATTTGGTCAACTCCTGAAAAACACTAGACATCACATCATTTCTAACCTAATGGCTACCACATCATCTGAAAAATTCGAAGTTTATGTACAGCTTCCAAAGGTAGCATTAATAAAATTGACATTATAGCAATAGACATAAAAAAATATATTGTATTCATATTGGATCCAACAATAAGATTCGAAAAAGGTAATTTCCAACCTGCTGAAGTTGACACAAAAAAGATAAATCTATGAATCAACCACCAAATTATTCAAGAAGAAATGTGAAATTATTGGTGAAATAAAAGTCGTTGATCTTTTTATGGGTGCCAGAGGTACAATTTCCAAATATTTTATCGCGTTTGGATCTAGAGTCTAGGACCAAACATCACATATCACCGGAAGACGACAAATGAGACTTTGCCGAAACGCCGTGAAAATTATCCCTGTGATGATAAAAAACACAACACAGAGTGAAATCCGGAAAACAACCTATCATACTATTGAAATCATCGATTTCAAGGCAGAGTAATTTTTGGGACGTTTTCCACATTTTTTGTACGAAGCTAGAGAAGTAGAAAGCCAAAACTTTTTTTTCCCAAAGATACATCTATACTGCGAACAAAGACATATTAACATTAACATTTGTTACTCACATTACAGATAAATCAATCAGTTTCAATAGCTCGTCAGATATCTAGATTATAGTAAAATTTTTGATACGGTTCTGGGTTTGGCAAATACTTTTGTACGTATTCTATTGACCAAAAGTTATGGGCCAATATATAACCTCGTACGTCACGGGTTTAAAAATATCTTCTCGATGCGTCGCGATGCCCGCGTCTTTGAGGGGTCATTCAGTAACAATTTCGGCGACGCCGTGTGAAAAACTAATTACTTTCGAATCAGTGCGATTTACAAATCCGGTATCAGCAAGAAATTACAATTTGCTATTGTCGGTCTATTATAAATTACCTACTGTTTCTAACCAAAGACTTCCAGGGGAAAGCAACAAGTGTGTTTTTATAGAAAGCGTAAGTGATAACTAAATTTTTCAGCAGGGCCAATATGGGTTTGAAAAATGTAAACAATCCGAAATGATTACTTGGAATTTGTAAACAATTTGAATATCAAGTCAGGTGCTTGTTTGAGAATTTTTATTACTTCTTATGTAAGAGGTAAGTATGCAAATGTCACGTCATGTTTGTCATGAGACGGTTTAAGGAGTAAAAATAGAGTGTGTATGCGAAAGAAAAAATTTCAAGTTCTTGGGGGACAAAATAAAAATCGAGGAATAAATAAATATTTTTTTGGAAAAATTTAAATTCACCTCATTTCAAGAACAGACAGCATACATATTTTATCGTTTGTTGTTTTTTTGTGGTTAAAAGGTATGGACTATGAAGTTATTGGCCTCA
This sequence comes from Leptinotarsa texana, assembly GCA_015342105.1. NCBI lineage: Eukaryota > Metazoa > Arthropoda > Insecta > Coleoptera > Chrysomelidae > Leptinotarsa > Leptinotarsa texana. The sequence continues at coordinate 2,930 of WOGN01000018.1, read as the reverse complement.
GTGCAACATACAATTGTAGGCTGCTGATTTATGACTGTCTGGATGGAAAAAATCGCTTGGGTGTAAGACCCTCATTTTAGATATATTAGATCAAGCCAAAGTAGACCATATCACTTTCTTTGAAGTTTTAACAGCTTTTGATGTGTGCCTGATTCAGAGCTACCTACAGTTCATCAACAAATTTTATAAACAGGATTCAGGTTTACCAATGCACTCACCTGTTAGTCCACTTTCAGAAGTCATATATACATATATATGAACAGCTTGGATACCACTATAGTAAATTTCGACCTGGGTAAAAGACATATCCATTTTTGGTACAGATATGTAGATGATATTTTCGCTTGTTTCAGTGGTACTACACGACAGCCGAACCAATTTATGACATTCATGAATAATCTCAATAGCAACTTTCGGTTCACGCACGAAACAGAGATAGAGAAACAGATTAATTTCTTAGACATGCCCATTACACAAAATCAGAATAAATTTGAGTTCAATGTTTTTAGAAAACCTAGCTATACAGACATCACCATCCCCAGCGATTCTTTCTCTCCAGGCAGTCATAAATTAGTAGCCTACAATTCAATGTTGCACAGAGAATTATCACTGCCTTTGTATGTTAACAATCTAGCTAGGGAAATTGATATAATTACACTGATAGGTCATAATAATGGTTTCAACGCAGATACTATCCAGAATTTAGTCAGAAAAAAAAGCCGTAAATTCACTTACAGATTAATATACCCTCAGGTCAAACAACAAATCAAGAAAGGGGTAACTCAAACATATTTTGGAAAAAGAACAGAGACAATTGCGGATTTATTCAGAAAAAAACAATGCGGAAGTGGCATTCAGACCACATGCTAGGTTATCTGATTTCCTTTTCAATGTCAAAGATAAGGTGGACAAGAGAAATCTGGAGTTTATAAGCAGAATTAAAACATATTTTTAAGTGTCCTTAGTGCAATAGTGTTTATGTGGGACAATGTGGTCGAAATTTTGAAAAACGGTTTGCTGAACATAAAGAGTTATTCAGACTAAGAAAAAATGATTCGACGCTTTCAAACCATTCCTTGGCATGCAACTACACTTTTCCGTATGTAAACGATATGGAAATTTTGCACTATGCAAGTAATGGTTGCAAACTCAATTATTTGGAATCCTTGGAAATTCACAAGCATAAACATTGCGGGTGCAACTTGTTAAATGATCAAATCGATCAAATCAAATTGGCATATCCGCATTGTGACTAGTAAACAAAATTGAGGTACTCAATCAAGCCAAGTACCTTTATTATTACCTTCAGCGGTTCTATATTAGGGCTAATATAATCAACCATTGTTAGTTTAATGTATAAGTTTGAAAATGTCCTTATAGGACGAAACTGCAGTAACGTTAGTTACAATTTTTCATAATAATAATGAAGCAGATAAGTACTAAGACCTAAAAAATAATTCATAAGGTCCTAGGTAGCAGACATCACACCACTCTCCACAGCAATCTACGGTATTAAATAATAAATCGTTGATGGATATAGTATTTACAAATTTACTCAGGTTATGATATGCTCAACGATTTAATTATTTTTTTAACTGATTAATGCCATGGTTTGCTGAGAAGGGTGTTGTGAGGACTGCTATCTAGGACCTTCCGAATTATTTTTTAGCAATTAGTACATTTTCCACATCATTATAATCTCTTTTTTCCAATAAAACCGTTAAACATAATTTTTTTTTTGCTTACTTTATTTTCCAGTTATTGGTTCCTAATTTTTTTACTTAATTCTTCTTATTCTGTTTGGTTCATTAATTTTGCCTCAATATTACAAAGACTATTCCCCGACAATATGCAATCTAACTCCTCAATACAAAAACCAAATACTTCCAAATACTTTACTCGACTCAGGGGCACGTATGCTTATTGTTCAAACAATTTCTAGCCTTAATACACAACTGCATGGTCTACAGTGCTGCCCTGCATTGAACAGTGGAAGCCCATGGCAAAATTCATGGTAAAATTCTTCTTTCAGCTGTCCCATAACGGAACTCTGAACTTTGCTGGAAATTGTATACCTTAAGGGGTGAATAAGATGTACGCTGTCTCTTCCAAAGTTGATCTGAACTGACGTTACGTACTGTGTTTCGTAAATTTGCGTTTTACGAAACTGAGGCCAAACAATTTCTGCAATGTAGACGACAGGGCCGTTTACCAATCCTTTCGATAGGTCAATATTGAACCGCAACATATTGAGGTAGTTGTGAAATAATATGTAATCCGCCATTTTGTAGCTACGGCCATCTTGAATGTGCATCCTTTTAAAAGTGTACTACTATTCTACTAGAAGAAAATATCAAGAGCAGATAGTTGTTGGTTCACAGAAGGATCAAAAACACCTTCCGGTTATGGTGCAGATGTTTTCAGTCGCAGACACAGGACAGATATATTAACCTGCCTAGGAACCTATGCGACTATATTTCAAGCGGAAATTTACGCTATTGAATCGGCTCCTACCAAGCCACCTCTAAATTGGTACCAAATTGCCAAAAGCGACTCTCCTCGATAGGAAGATTTAACAGATTGTCTCTGGTCTGGATTCTTGGTCATATTGGCCTAGAAGGCAATGAAGCTGCTGACTTCCTGATATAGGAGGGTGCTGCAAGCAGCTTCATCGGACCAGAACCTGTCATTGGCAAAGCTTTAGAATTAGCCAAACAAAGATTGAACACCTGGATGGCAAGAATATTTATGGACTTCTGGCAGAATCTTCCAGGATTGGTTCACTCCAGCGCGTTTATTCATCCTTCGAAGCTTGATATCGAATAGTTGTTTGACTACAGTAGAGATGAACTACGATGACTAACAGGCCTTTTTACAGGTCACTGTCATTTCATTCATCATATGCAGAGACTCGGACTGACGGCCATATT
>WOGN01000017.1:0-42762 GCA_015342105.1 Leptinotarsa texana | reverse complement strand
TCACACTCGAAACAGAGATAGAGAAACAAATAAATTTCTTAGACCTGGCCATTACACACAATCAGAATAAATTCGAGTTCAATGTTTTCAGAAAACCAAGCTATACAGACATCACCATCCCAGGCGATTCTTTCCTTCCAGACAGTCATAAATTAGCAGCCTACAATTCAATGTTGCACAGAGCATTCTCACTGCCTTTGTCTGCAGACAATCTAGCTAGGAAAATTGTTACAATAACGCAAATAGGTCATAATAACGGTTTCAACGCAGATACTATCCAGAAGTTAGTCAGGAAACAAAACCTGAAATTCACTTGCAGATTAATATATATTCATGTCTAACAACCAAAAATCAAGAAATGGGTAACGCTAACATATTTTGGAAAAACACCAGAAATTATTGCACGTTTCTTCAGACCACAGACCACATGCCAGGTTATCTCAATTTCTTTTCAATGCCAAAGATAACGTCGACAAGTTGGAAAAATCTGGAGTTTATAAGCTTAAGTGTCCGGAGTGTAATAGTGTTTACGTTGGACAATGCGGACAAAATTTCCAAATACGGTATGCATGAAAGGTCCTTCAGACAAGGAAAAAATCATTCGACGTTTTCAAACCATTCCTTGGCATGCAACCACACAAGTTTCCGAATCTAAACGATACGGAAATTCTGCACTATGCAAGAAAGGGCTGCAAACTCAACTATTTAGAATCCTTAGAAATTCACAATTGTAAACATTGCGGGTGCAACCTGTTAAATGACCAAATCGATTTAATTTACTATCAGGTTTTTAAATTGGTACATGCTCATTGTGAACTGTAAATTCAGGTACTCAATCGAGTACCTGAATGGTATATATTAGCGAATGTAATGAATCATTGTTAGTTTATTGTATAAATTTGAGAATGTCCATATAGGACGAAACTGCAGTAACGTTAGTTACAAATAAAAGTGGTGGAAATTTTCATTTCTCTTTTCATCATGATCTCAATCAATTTATTGAAGAAAAACTTTCTTATTAGTCAGTAGGCTATGCTTGAAAACTGACAAGTGGCTAATGAGCGTGAAACCGGTCTGCAAGTGTGCCCGTTCCAAAATTGAAGGTCGACTCTTTCAGTTGTATTGCCAATTGCATATGCAGGAAACTTTCTGCACTGACGCCTTTGGGATATAATCCAAAGCCCTTCGTGGTATTAGCCAGGGGAGAAGGTGAATTCGTTATAATTTATTATACTGTCTGAAATGTTGTAATGTCTGAATTGTACTGTAATGACATCAAATAAAAGAGGTTTATGGTGTCTTACTTATAATATTATTATAATGTACATAATAAATGTCTTGCTTGGTGTAACAATGAAATGAAAGAAAAAAACTAAAGAAGTAAACTTACTCAACTTATAGATGAAGCCAACTGGTTGATTTAAAAGAGAAAAGAAATGGAGTAGTGAACTCAACTAAGATAATAATTTCTACTGTTACCAAATCGACATGCAATAAGAACTTGTTGGGCAAACAGTGGTGATTAGAAAAGAAAATGAAATTGCAGCAAACTTTAGCACATCTGTGAAATATATTATATAATATTTGGGCATATTTTAATCGAGCATTCATAACTGTCATCATTTATCAAACACCTGTCTTACACTTGAAATAGATAAACTTAAATAACCAAAAAACAAATACTCACAGCAACATAACCATTGGTAGAAAAGGCATGATAAAGCATCAATCCATTTTCTTCAAACGTTCTGAATGCGAAAGAAGAATTCAGAGAGGACATTCCTTCGTAGCCCTTCAATTTTGCGAAAGAATGCTGACTCTTGAACGTAACTGGAATTATTTGAGGTTCCTGAAAATATGAAATTGTTAAAAAAATCATGGTCGGTAGGTGTACAAATTTCTTACAGGGCAACTCCAGAGGGTATTGATTTTTTCATATTTGAACGTTTCTCCATAGTTGAACGCCATCTTGACCTCGCTGATGAGATTTGTAGAGTTCAAGTACAAGTTTTCAATGCAACCTGTATAGTTCTGAACGACTACCAAGCCCTCTTGTATATTGGGAACTCCACCAACGTAAAACTAAAATTAAACGATTAAAAATACCATCAAATATGCTCTGATATTTGAAATTTAATGCAAGTTTTTGCACGACCGATGATCATTCAAATATTTCATCAAATCAAATCAAAGCATGCTTTATTATCTGAAGAATAGAATTCTTGTTGACAAAGCTTCTCATGACCTCCTGCTCATTTTAAGCAGTTAGGATTTATGTACTATTATATTTAGAAGCTTTATCAATAAGAATAGATAATAACGCATGCTTTGATTTGATTATGACACTATGAAAAGACTTACTCCTCTGTTCAAGTTCAGTCGCTGAAATTCGCCTTTGATTTTGTCATACACAACCACCCTGTCAACAGAAAACAAAATATCCCTCCTATTCCTGGATATCACGACGTCGTGCCATAAGTTGTCATCCAACAGACTTCCAACGCATAAGCTGGTTACCGTTCCAGAGCCTAAAAACCAATTTTGAAATCAAATCTGAAATGACCGAGTCGAACACACCTCTACAAACCTAAATCTATATTCAAAAGCATCCTATTGTCGCGAAGCTGCAAAGCTATGTAATCTCCCTGCGTTCCCCTGCTGTAGAGAACAACTCCGTTCGGGGCGCTAGTTTTGAATCTAAACTTTATACTCTCTTTCAGAGCCGAAATTGGCTCTCTCAGTAGATCGTATTTGAGGAGAGAGGTTCCGTTGAAATACATATCGTCCGCCTCTGTAAAAGTATAACAAACAAGCTTGAAACAAGTTTTTGATACACTCTCAATAGTCTTACCGTAATCACAACCGAATAGTTCGACCCTCAGAGAGATCCTGTCTCTCCATCTCGTTGGGTTTATCCTGATCCATTGAGCAATGATGGGAACTTCAAATTCATTTTTGTGGACCGTGTCTCCATCTACATTGCCCCGAAACATCTAAAAACCATTCGTTATTTGCCAGCCATAAGCCAGGTTTTAAAGTATTTTCAGATCATTCATATAGTTATTAAATTTATAGTAATAATATTTATTCTAATAACTAATTAAATACGAGGTCTGTTCAAAAAATATGGTGAATATTCAAATTTCGCGGGCTACGTACATTCAATTAGCAATTTTTTATGTTGGTACCCTCCTCTCGAACATATATTCACAATTTCAGCTGTTTATCATGAGAAAGCTGCTGTATAGCGAAACAAGTGTCGCGGTTTTTGTAAAACCCTATATAGTGAAAATCATAAATAATTGCCAATTCATGGTTATTGCACCACGATAATGCACCTGCTCACTTGGCGACCGAAATAAGTGTTGAGGTGTTCAAATAACGGTTTGGTGTTGGGATTAGACTCTCGTAATATTCACGTCATTGCTTGTTCATAATTTTTTGCCAAAAACAACACCGTAATCATGCGTCAGCCACTGTATTCACCAGATTTGGCCCTACGAGACTTTTTTCAGTTACCAGGATTGAAGAGACCCATGAGAGGACGGCTTTTTGCAAAGATTGAGGATTGGAAAAATGCTGGCACAAGTTTATTATATCTGAGGGTGAATAATTTCAAGGCGACAAAATAGAAATTGACGAATAAATAAATATTTTGTAAGAAAAATGAAAATTTGCCCTACTTTTTGAACAGACCTCGAATATTTCTGGTATGTGAACAAATCCTAAAAGTGAAACAGTTTGATAAGTGAAATGGATATTTTTCCTTTGTTGTATTTGAATTTAGAAACATGTTTTATTATTTTTTATTATATATTAGTGATAAAAGGTATTATTGATAATAATAATGTAATTGAATATTTTAGTGCTCGATTATTGAGATGAACATGCAAAGCAATTTTTTAATATTATATACAATATATGAAATAAGTAGCAGAAACAAGACTGTATTTACAGATTGAAAATGTGGATAAATCAAGAATGAAAAAATTAGTATGCAGATGTGAATTAAGGCAATATTCAGAAAGTGCATATATTAGTTCTGCACAAAATATTACTTGTTATGCAATTTATTGAAATCTCAGGAAAAACGTTCAAGAGAAAAACTATCAGTAAGAAATTAAAGACTTGATGAAGATGTTAGAACTCGCTAGAATATATTTGAATGAATAATATGTCAACAGAAAAAAAAATATTCACGCGTGGCGTGAGAAGTAATTGTAATGGAGACATTTTCAAACTAACTCTTCAGTGAAATGAGCACTGTCCAATCCAAATTTCTAGTGAAATTATTTTTGCATTTATAAAACACTTAAAAAGTAATATGCTTGACACTGCACATTGATCCCAGCGAGTTCGAGTCATCTTCTCAGCAAATATATCAAAGCGAATAGGGGTTAATATGCACCTCGATCTCTCCCTCAGAGTCATGAAAACTCTTCCAACCTTCACCATCGTCAGAGTAGTCGAGAATGTACTCCGTGACGTATTCGTGAGAACCGCTACCACGGCCTTGCGTGGCCATGGACCGGATCTCGTAACGACTACCGAGATCCAGGATTAGTTTTTCAAAGTAAGTGCTTTCTTTAGGACTCCAAGCCGATTTTCCTGGTGAATGGACAACAAAGAAGTGTTAGTCGACAGGTTTAAGATTCGACCAGGGTGACATTAGCATTCAATTCCTCAGTGACTTGTGCATATTTTAATACAATACATATAATAAATCTTCTGACATTTCCTTAAACACCCCTCTGTGTATTGTATTATCTTTAATTCATAAAAAACTTGCGTCTTTTTTCACAAATAAGAATGGTCAGGGTTTTTTCATATAAAATCGAAGAAATATACAAGAGTCAAGAGAGATTTTACTTCTGGCTTTAATATAATGACGGTTTTAGTGACATTTGAAAATATTAAAAACGATCTTAGTTTTTCATTTTATAGTTCATGGAAAAAGGCATCACTAACCACAATAGGTAAAAAATCGAGGGTCCAGAATGATTTTTTTTTTATTTGCTTGATCTGCTGATAATTTCGAACATACACAAAACTTGTTGTATTCAATAAATTTTTTCATAAATATGTACTATGCCAAATTCTAAGAAGCCACTCAAAAAACACTCAAATATGGTAATTTGTTGGGAGTATTAGATTTGAAACATGTTTTCAATAAAACTTTGATACCCTATTTCATAAAAACGAAGTAAGTTTTGGATTTCATTTATATGAACTTTTTCATGAAATATGACAAAGAAATCATTCAAGACATTACTTAAGATACACACTGTATAGTTTCATCATACTGAGAAAAAAGTTTTAATTGCTATGATTCACAAAGACGACTGCTTTTTGTAATCAAAACAAAAAAACTATTTTAAATAATTGGGTTAGACCAATGGTAGATAAAAATCATTTCCAACAAATTGAATATTTTATAATTCTCTTATGAAAATATTTTTTGCTAGAAAGGTTTTTAATTTTAATTATCTTTCCAATCATGATGCCACTGGTTCTTTAGTTGGATGCTAACATTAGGTTTATGATGTTATATACATATATAATATTTTACAATAATACAATTCATTTCTCTGAATAATTGAAAAAGTTAAAGAACTTTGACCTAGTGCACAGAAAGACTATAGAAAATTTTGGTGTTTAAATTATGCTCATATTGCAACAATGAGCAATAAAAATGCTAACTACCAAGAGATATCATCATGCATGAAAACAGGATTACAAAAAGCTACCAAAAGGTTAAATTCACGGACATGCAGTAGAATAAATAAAGCAAAATCATGCGCATATTACAAAAGTGATTTCAATTCATTTTCAATTAAAATAATCACAATGAATAGAACTAGAATAATACATTTCATTAACCTTCGGAGTCGAAGAAAATTTTCTTAACATACGAAAAATTACAGCAGTTATACATTTCTTCTATATAATATTGTTATGTATGTTATATCTGTAAACAGATTGTTTCATAAAATAGAAAAAAACATTTTTTAGCTTTTTACTCCATTAGCAATGGAGTTTATATTTTGTGTTTCAATTATACTTTACTATGGCATAAAACAAGAAAATTATTCTGTTAATAATAATTTTTTAACATAAGATAGGAAAAAATTTAGTTTATGGGGAATACTTTATTCAACAGGCCCATATTTCCGAAGCAGAAGAAAATTATTTGTTAGTTTTTTGAAAATCGATTAACAATGTATAAACATGTCAATCATAATAAAATCTCACCATAGTATCTCCGCCGGATTCTTTGTAATCTGCATAGTCGAGACCGTTGGTACCGTAACTGATCTGATATTCCATAACGAACTCGTTACTGTGAGGCCTACCTTGAGTCCATATCCTTGTTACGTTCATTACTTGTCCCAGATCAAAAATCAGATACTGATCAAAGTCATTGTCCCTGGAGCTCCACGCATTACCACCTTTGTATTGTAGAAATTTTCATAATAAACGCCAAAAATATATACCGTTTTCTTGGATCATTTTCAGAATGTGACTTGACAATACAGATTGATTATTGCTTGTGAAAATTCTTTTTTCGGAAAATCTAATCATATTTGATAAGTTTTATTGTATGTATAAATCAAGTCGATGATGACATTTAATTTGAAAACCTAACTTCCATATCATTCTTCTATTAATAATAATAATGTTTGATTTTTTATTTGACAATTAAAAATTGTATTGGATTAGACAATATGAAATAAAATAAATACAAAACAGAATGAAATGAAATGAAATTCAACACAAAAATAATTTAAAGATGAAAAAAAAAATTACATCAGAAAAACAAAGAAAGGAATGAGAAGATGACATGTTAAGTTTGTAAATATTCCTTCAAAGAATAGAAACACTATACATTTATGAATAATCAAAAAAAGCCCAATGCACTAATATCTATATACAAATCATTTTTGACAACTTCTCCAGGGCACTTCAAACTTCTGAAAGATGCTAGGTATAACACCCTCTATAAGAGTAATCAGATGTTCCTCTACTTCCTTTGGGATGTGGGCTCCCAGAATCAGATAGATAGGTAAATATATGTTTATGTTGTTGGAAAGATGTAGATAACACCTTGTTGAGGAGCACTTTGTTATTAATCATCAGTTATATTGAAGAAAGATGGATGCATGAAAGCTTCATAAACCAAGGTTTTGGAACGAATTCAATTAATTTCATGGTTTGTTTTTTTTTCAAATGAAACCCTCAAACTGTAGCTTATAGAATTTCGAAAAAAAAACAAGATTTTCACTTTGTTCACTATAAAAACAACATAAAAAAATCTGAAACTATTATGTTTTATTTGGTAGGAGAAAAATAAATGTTTTATTAAAGTTCATCACAATATTTCCTGAAAGTGATACTAATTACAATCTAAAAAACAAATGAGACTATCAACATCTTATTTCAACTAACGTTATTTTCAAATTGAATGAAATACCATTGGAACTGTTTTTCTTATATATCAGCAGCAAATTTCTTTGATATTAAAAAAATGTTTTGAATAATGTATTTTTTCTTCTAGTTCATAATCAAATAACTCTCATTTTCATCCTGTATAACTTGCTTCTTGATGTCAACAATAAAATCTGAGAATTTACACGACATCCATTAAGAAGTCAGCACTTTCAATCAAATCAGTATATTGATCAAACTCAGGATATTGATTAAACACAATAAAATAAAAAATAACATGCAAACACCAACAGTAAATAAAAATCAATTGAATCTAAACATCGTCTCATGCTAGTTAGGAATAAACACAGTGCCTACTACTGGGTGGTACAATATACTATGCTAAACACAAATATAAATATATTTTCTAACAAATCCCTACCATTTGTGGACCGATTAACAGTCAAAAAATAAAATGAATGTGTCGTTCTGTAATACAAAAAACCAACTACACTACACCCCACGCTGATACGTCTCTTAAAAATTCCCATATATAGAGTTTTATTACATAATAAAAAAATGAAACTGAAGAAATTCAAGTTTTCTCTAATTTTTTAAAATAATTGTCACAAAAAGTTTCATCGGCTTCAGTGAAAGGCACACAATTTTCCAACAACTGTTCAAAACTGATTTCTTTAAACAAACTTTCTCCGTCATAGTCAATAGATTCATCCTTGTCAGAACCGATCGCAACGGAAACACAATGCTCTGCATCTAAAAGCATCTCTTCGAATCGCCAGTTCAACTTTATTCCATTCAAATACAGTTCCGTGTCAGTGATCAAGTTAACAGAAGAGAGGTTTTTCGTTTTCACCCGAAACTGAGTGTCTTTCAAATTGAATGTTATCCCTACCCCTTTTGCCTTGACGTAGCTCTCTTTCAAACTCCAGTGCCTGGAACATAGAGAAGAGAGAGTTACTCTTCAGCAAAGCAGAGACATTAAAATCTAAATCACTGACAAACTAAAATGATAAATTATTTTCCCGAAATTGATACTGCATACATCAAAAGGAGATGAAAAGTGAAATTATCAGTACATAAAAATTAAAAAAAGGTCAACAGAAAACTTCCACTTGCTTGATGTCTCAAATTTTTTGGTCTGTAACTCTCAAGCAAATATAAATGTATCAATTTCAAAATATTTTCAACCCTGTTTTCTCTTTCAGCTGAAATCAAGTTGAAGCAGTTCGAAAGTCAACGAGTCTCTGACACAAAGTCCACTCACCTACAAAACATGGCTTTTTGTTCTGTTTCATCTCCTGCTCCCTTAATTGTATCCCATTCAACTGAGGAGAATTGTCTATCCATGATTCTGAAAAACTCTGAGATCGATTTGCCTCCTTGGTACTCCAGTTTCATAACATCCACTCCCAACATAATATCTCCACTTTGTCCAGCACAAACCGTATAGTTACCGTGATGTGAGACGTTAAAGTGTAATTTAGGAACGTTACTGTCTGGATGTAGGAAAGGCTTCCCCTTATCACTTCTTACAAATTTGATTTCATTGTATGTTCTGTCAGATGCTTCACAAACTAATTTTCTCAGCATCAGCAGACCTATCAGGGAGTACTCTAGATCTTTTTTGAAAACGAATCTGGTCAAGCGAACTTTTTCTTCGGTTTGTATGCAAGAAGATGCAAGCAATATGTCGGAACGAGATGGTCTCCATTTGGAAATATTGAATGCCCAACGTACATTACTTTTATTCATTTTGCGACTCTACTGATAATCAATTTACTGAAAACGTGTAGATTTCTTGAGGATCTCACTTTTGCTCACCTACACAAAAATAATGAATTGGAATTCCTTTTGATGATTTTTTTTTTGTCATTTACATATTTTCTAATACGAGGCTGTTAAAAAATAAGATGAATTTTCATTTTTTTTCAAAAATATTTTTATGAGTTCATCAATTTCTAATTTGTTCCCTGCAAAGTAGTCCCCCTCAGATATAATAAATATACTTGTGCCAGCGTTTTTTCCAATTCCCGAAGCAGTCCTCGAGTTTTCTCGGCGAATCGGTTTTTATCTCCGCAATCGTCGCAAAACGCCGTCCTTTCATGGATCTCTTCAATCTTGGGAACAGAAGAAAGTCACAGGAGGCCAAATCTGGTGAACGCGGTGGTTGGGAAATGATCACAGTGTTGCTTTTATCAAAAAAATTACGAACACGCAATGACGAGTGAGCAAGTACATTGTAGTGATGCAAAAGCTATGAATTGTTTTTCCACAATACCGGACATTTACTTCGTATTGCTTCTCGCATATAGCGCATAACGGCCCCATATAGCCATGTGGCAAGAACTCCTGATACACTACGACATGGTAATCAAAGATAACCAATGTACCGACAATGACCAGCGTCGTCATTCATATCTTCTCGACGTTCTATGAAAAACTTGCAACATCTGTAATTTCATTTCTGACTCGGAGTACAATCACCGTATGCCACTGTCCATATTTCAAGTATTTTCAAGCACTCAATTCCTTATTTTACACAAAAATTGATGCAAATTCTTTGATCCATTTTTTTTGATAGCAGAAAAACACTTATTACGTTTATGCCTCTCGCCAAAAAACTGAACATGCTAAACAGCTGAAACTGTGAACATATGTTCAACACTAGTGTACCAACATTAGAAAATATCGCAAATCGGATGTAAGTAGCCCGCAAAATTTGAACATTCACCTATTTTTTTAACAGACCTCGTATCTACATCGATTATTTATTAGTTTACTGGCTAAAACAAATCAAAGTAACCATTTTTAAAAGAAATTTTTTGAATTAGCAGTACCATGAGCATGATAAAACCACAAGTCTATGGAACAACTGGTTTCACCTATTGCTGTTTGCTCGATTGGTTTTGCTCAAAAATAACAAAGCTTGATTTTAAAAAAAATTACATACAACTGAGAAAACTTTCAGTTCGAGAGGCACTCGTAAATATCATTTTTTGAAATATTCTTATCCGAATACATTGACAAAAATATCAATTCCTTCATTAAATCAATTTACTACCGGAAAAAAGAGAAATTTGAACAAGAACATTTGTCTGAAAATACAATTACTGAAGACACAATGTTCAAATATATGAAAAGGGGAACTAAATGACCGAACTCATATTTTTCTACAATAGGATTTCATTGTTGAAATATATTGCGCCTTAACATATGAAACCGCAGAGCCAATACCAGAGTCACCCGACTTGAGATGCATCAACTGTAAGTCGAGTATTCTTTTCATCATCATAACATCTAAAAGTGAGGTAGTGCAAATTCAACTCAGACAGCCCTTGCAATGATTTTCAAATGAAAGCAGAGATGTATTTTTCAACTATTGCTAGAATCGGTCCACAAATGTTCATAAAAAGATACGAATTCTAAATGGTTTGAATGTTATATCCACTCACCATATAAAACAGCATTTTCTGGCCCCCTTCCACTCATAGAAGAGGTAGCACTTAGTGCTGCTCTAGTGAAAAGAGGTGTATTGCATTCGTATTCATCGTAATATTCTGAAAAATTGATAAAAAGTTAATACTAATACTTTTTGATTTCAAATGGAAAAGATCATTGTAAAATATGTTGGAAAAACTGGTCCTAGTGTTGTTTATTATGGAACTCAATATCTGAATATTTTCTGAAATAGTGAAGTGAGTCACTTTCCTAGGTCACCAAGGTTGAAAAGAATTTACTGGAAAAAATTGTACGTTGGTAATAAAATACCCTTTGATACATCTTGAAAGCAATGACAAATTTTTCAGTATGCCACAAGAGCATTAATGGCATCTAATTAAAAACTTAATTTAAATCTAATTTGAAACGAAATAATGACTCATTGGATTTGGGCTGGTCTCAGTTAACATTGAATTAGAATAGCGCAAACCAGCAATAAAACTAAACATTTTTGTATAGGTATATCAATTATGAAAACATTAATCACAAAAATCGAATGATAATTGGGCGAAGTTTACTTTCATAAATGTTGTCGTTCATTCAGAAATAAATACGTTATAACCTATTAAAAACGTTACTTACGTGCTGAAATTAAATTAGTGGAAATGCATAAAAATAAATAAACATATAACACCACCATTTCTACAACATGACAACACACACGGCACAACCCCAATTATGTGACGGAAAATAATATCAGCTTTAAACGGTTAAAAAAATCACTAGAATAAGTACAGCACAACAATAAGTTCAAAGAATTCTATGACGTTGATGTGTTTTGTGGTGAGATTGAATATTTACAGACATATGTCATATTTTACCTCGTGGCGCCATATGTTAGCGATAGTTTGAAACTACTTATAATGGTTGTCTTCAACAAAGGTGGTTTTAAATTAGCTACGAGATGACACCATGTATACAATGTTCAAACTCTTTCTTTAATATAAAAACACCTACACTTACTTTAAAATTATCAATTTTGTTTTGAATTAGTTTTGTTTGGATACAGTGACGAAGTGAACAATTTACATGGAACACATTTTTAGTAAAAAGCCACGAACATTAAATCGCAAATGACAGCTTTGATAATGAAAAATATTTTGAGCAATCTCAATATTTTATTTTTAATCAACTGTTTACATTATATATGTTACAATGTTACTCTCATCTCTTGCACTGTTCTGATTCATTCAAACTGTTGTCTGTAGAGTATGACTTGTATAATAGTCAAAAACTTAGATGCCATGAAGACAAATGGGGGAAAGGTTACCAGTTAGAAAAAAAAAGAATTCCTCCGCTATCAGAGATATATTACCTATTCCAGAATATCCAGCAACAACATGGAATAAGCCTATAGTGGACCAAAAGTAAGTTCTTACATTCAGTATGGAGAACTTGAGGGTAGTAGTAAAGCAGGTCAAAGTGAAAATGGCAGCTGATACAGATTGCTTCACGCTAGAAGTAAAGCATTTTTGGTTTGGACTACCACCACTGATGCGAACTATGCCGGTCAAAATAAAGCTGCCGAGTGATGCTCATTCGTGGCATGAAACCGTTCTGTTTTATATTTAACTAGTACTATGTTGCTGTATCGCTGTTGTTTCAAAGTTTTCACAGAAATCAGAATCAACGAAGTTAGGCGTGCGCAGCGTTATAGAACAGTGTTTTCAAAAAAATTGTTCTACAGCGTCATCTAGTGGCGAGTTACAGAAAAATTAATAGCCTAAAAACTTTCTCTATGAAAAATTACTTATACATGTCAAATTTCATCACGATCGGTTGAGCGATGTAGAAGTTTATCACCTACCTACCTACCAACCAACCAACCCACCAACCAACCAACCAACCCACCAACCAACCAACCAACAACATCCATTTTTATATAGTAGATTCTTATTATATTCTTATGTTTCTTAGTGAATGTTGGAAGTTTGAACTTTCATTGTCTGAAGAAGGGTTGACAGAATGAAATCTAAGAAGATATATAATGAAATATTGAGATAATAGGACCGAAAAACTCGGATCAGTACGTTTGAAAAAATAAAAATAAAAGTATCGAAAGAAATAGACAATGTCTTCAGCCAAATAAAGAAATGTGAAAGATCAAAACATTATAAAGACCAATTCTTGGAAATACCGCTGCAGCTTATTTCTGAGATCTTACTGGTTAACAAATACGCTAATTCATTTTAAAGAAATGTATTCAATTCAGTATTCAATTCCATTTTGTAGTGGAATCTCGCATGCCGAAGCGCTGAATATGCATATGCATAAGATTTATGGTGAATATAACTTTATGTGATGGATGATTTGCCTTGCTCCGGTCGGCTTTCGATATCTTGAACTGAAATTAACATCGCCAAAGTAAAGGAAATTGTAAATGAAAATCGTCGTTTGATTTTGACAAAGATAGCCGCTGAAATTTCTTTATCTCTCGAATCAGTTCGTACCTTAATAAATCTTATCGAACAGCGACCGTATTTGCGTAATATGGATTCTGTGGATTTTTTTCCAAGAATCAAAATTACCACTTCAGTCAATAGATGACATAACAGATAATACGTACCGAGTACTGAAGTCGATTAAAAAATGCGATTAAAAATGTTTTGACGATTGAGTGTATCATTCTGGAAGGAGTATATTTTAGAGGCGATACAATAAACTTGGACGAATAATACGTATTTTGCGTTTTATTGGCCGATTCCTAGACGTTTTTTGACATAGAAACATACCTTCTAGATACATAAGGCAAAATTTGCAATCATCCTTTGTAATTGTAATTTATTCTATTTCTTCGCTAAATTGTGCTGAACCATTCTTTGTCTACAAGTTTTGTAGGAACACCGTGTATTATTCGTACTATCGTAACTGTTATCGCATCGAAATTGCAGTGAGGCGTAACAATATTTTTACCATTATTCCCGACGAGTACCGCGAATCGGTTGCCCATGCAATCAGTTCTAAAGCTGCAATGTCCAATTCGAAAGTACTAACGGATATCAAGCGCCTGTTACTCAAATCCTTGGACTACGATTTCGATATCGTCGATCAGAAGATCTCAACCCTTACCGGACCAGGGGAACACTATGGATCGGTGATGCTGGCTCTGGATTTGATAGTAACAAAGGCAAATGAGAAGAAAGAAACAGAATCTTTAAGTTTAGTGGCGAAGCTTTTACCTAAAAGCGAGCTGCTGAGAATAACGTTTCATGTGGAAGTAACATTCAAAAAAGAAGTCCTAGCTTACACTGAAGCTATGCCGGCAATCGTGGATTTCCAGAAGGAGTTCGGGGTGCCACAGGAACGATGCTTCGACAAACTCTTCCCTAAATGCTACGGAGCTAGGGTGAGTCTGGACGAGAACAGCAACAGAGTTGACGAAGGTGCAGTACTTCTTTTCGAAAATCTCAAAACGAAGGGTTTTTACACTGAAGACAGGCTAAAGGGGTTCGATTTTGATGCCGCCAAGATTATTCTGGAAGATTTAGCCAATTTTCATGCTTCTACCATCGCTTTGAAAATTATCAGACCGAAAGTTTTCGATGAAAGAATCAGACCCTGCCTTGTGAAGAACGGGGGAATGGAAAGATGGCCTGAAAAAGTTCGGAGAGCGTTCACTGATTCAATAATAGAGGGCGCAAGGGAGGCACTACTTCCAGAATCATACCAAGAAAAACTGCAGCACGTTTGTAACTATGCTGCGTCACACCCTCCGGTTGATCGATCGCCTCCAAATGAACCCTGGGGTGCTCTATGCCATATGGACTTTTGGACAAGCAATACCATGCTGTTGAGGAATGACAAAGGCGCCCCTATGAAAAGTAAAATTGTTGATCTTCAGCTTATTGCATATGAAAGTTGCGTTCGGGACTTGGTATTTTTTCTTTACACCAGCGTAAAGAATGAGGTTTTGGAAAAACACTTCGACGACTTCCTAAAAATATACCACGAGAGGTTTTTGATGATCCTAAAAGATTTTGATTTCGATAGGTCACCTTTCTCTTGGGAATTCTTTCAAAAGGAACTCGATGAAGTGGCGAAAACTGAAATCTTCCACATCCTGATGATGTTGAAGCCCATCTGCACCGAGAAAGATAAAGTGCAGAATAGCGCAGAGAATTTTCAGGATTCCGATTGGACCAGAAAGGATTTGCTGGGGCCCAATCATAGGAGAAAGTTGAGAGATACGGTTTTGGCCCTCGTTAAAAGAGGATGGTTGTGAAAAAATGTGTTGAATATATTCGTAAAATACATGTATAAAGTACCACTCAGTATGACCATCGAAATACCCGAATCTATGAGTAATTGCAAAAATTAGACCACATTTTTTTGGAATACGTAGAAGTAGCACGTAGTAGTAACAGTAATAGTTATCAATAATGTGTACTATAATAATTGTTTTTGTTAGTATGTTTGTTGACAAGTATATTTACTTTTTTTTGATTATCTATATCTATATTTATTCATAAGTTTTATTGCATTGTATTTTCTCGAAACAAATGTGAAAAACACTATATTTGAGTACTCAATTATTCACCTTAATCTTCTTACTACATTGTTCTGTATTTTTCTTTCCTACATGAATAAATATTATTATCATTATTATTAATTGAATAAACGAAAAACACGTTCAAAAAAGTTTCAAAAACTTTGAAAATGGATACGAAATTTCTCATTTTCTTTCATGTAATTTTACACTATTTCAAAGATCAATAGGTTTTCAATTTTTAAAAACGTTCTTTCAAACATTTCTCGAGAGATGTGAAAACTACCAAACAGAATTGCAGAAGCCAAATCTCAACTCAATTTTTGAAAATGTATTAATCAAAAGCGATGTTTGTATTTATTTTTTATTATATTGACCCTTACCGGAATAATTTTATCTTCGATTATTTGTAAATGAATCTCTAGTAAATACAATATATTTATCTTCCTTATAAAGTTGTTTACGACAAGTTGTCATAAACCTCAAAGTCTACGAGTTGGTCGTCAAAAATACGGGAACTCGAACAAGAGATCTGTTGTTTTGATATATCGAGATGATGATAACGTCCAAAAATCTTCCTCAGATGAAATACAATTTATACACTTGTCTGTTCCAAAACTAAAATGAATTTTCGATTTTCTCCTTATTTGTGCCCTTCAAAGTAGTCTTCCTCAGTTCTGATATTTATTTTTTAGTATATCCTTGAGCTCTCTCGACGATTCGGTTTTTGGTCTCCTAAATCGTCGCAAAACGCCATCATCACCAACAGACCTCCTTACAGGTCAATGAATCATCATATGCAGAGACTGGGACTGTCAGAAATCAGTGTGTGGCCCCTCCGTTTTGAAAATGAAGAAACACCAGAGCATATACTTTGTGCCTGCCCCGCTGCAGACCAAATAAGGTTTTCACAGTTTGGTAGAACCACACTTCTACCATCTGACCTGAAATATCACTCACCATATAAACTAATCAGCTTCGTTATGAAGCTGAGTTTATTTGGTCGGGTTTGTATAGGTGTAAGCCTCAATAAACCCTTGCGGGTTGCGGTGGAGGGATTTTTGACCTAACCTAACCTACTGGCTATATAATCATGATTGATTTTTGAGATAAAACTGCCAGTAGTAAAAAAACAAAAACTTTATTCTTGATTGGATACATAAATTGAATGTTGAAGTCAATAATGGATAATTTACAACATAATAAATATTACGCGATTACAGGAATATTCACGTCCGATCTGCATCGTTCGTTTTTATGTTATGGTCAAGCCATTTCTCAATCACTGGTAAATTTTCGTTGCTCCACTTGGTTTCCTCCTTGATGTTTTTCAGTGCCTTTTCGATGACGAAATCTGCCGTGCCGAATTCGCTTTGCCTTTCCACGTACAACTCGGAGACCATGTCAAGACCCTCCTGAGTTTTAAAAACCGTCGTAGCAGAAGTGACGAGGCTATTCCAGAGATGAGGTTTCTCTTCGAATCTAGATTGAAACCAAAAACAAACCAATTAATAAGTGCGTGAGGCTGCACATACACATTTTTTCGGACTGTTTCGACGGCGCTTTGATTCAATTTGAATTCGTAGAGAAAAACTGGCCGAAAGTCGCCTAACGACTTTATATAAACTGAAAAGAGGCAAGAAATTGGAATTTGGAAAAAATTAACAGCTTCAATGTATAGAGTACAAAATTCTCTATCGATCAATGTATACGACGACACAGTAGAATGAATATTTATTAAGATATCAGGCTACAAGAATCGTCAAAACAACCCAATAACAAACATTTATAAAACCACTTCATTAAGAGGTTTTCTTTATTTGTTTATTCACTTATTTATCGGTCAAGTATACTATAGAATTGTTGTTATGAAATCCCAAATGGTACATCAACAAAGTTTCAATAAAGAAATCATGCATTCAAGCATAAGAGTTCAGTTATGAAGCTAACAAGTAAGATCCTTGAGATAAACTATTGTAATTGCTTGGAAATAAATAAAACTATTTTTAGTCCAGAACACCACAACGTATTAATAAAATATCAAATGGAACATAAAGAAGAAACAATATTAAAAAGACAATAATCAACATAAAGACATTCAACACTAAGAGTTTATGAAACCGCAAAAACGTTTTTCGCTATACAATAGATTCCTCAGACGTGTTCATTAGTTTAAATAGACTAATTAAGTCAGTATGAACACGCCTGAGGCATCTTTTGTATATCGAAACATGTGTTACGGTTTTGTGTACTGTATAATGAAAATCTCAAAATAGAGATTCAACAATAGACTTGTTTTTCCTAATCTTTTATGTTCCAAATGTTCTTGAAATCGATACTTATTTGCTAAAAAACCTCCAAATCATCATAGAAAATAGCTCCTTATCGGTATTATTCGTTTTAGTTCACTCGTTATTTCAAACTTTTAATGATAATTGCTCATTACCGAACATACTGATATGCAAAAAAGCTCCATTTATTTAAATGACCTTGCATACTTAGCTCCAGTTTATACAGGGAAATACATGCTTGGGAATCAAAATACGTTTTACTGTTACAATAAAATTCTTTGAAACCAAGAAATGAGACCTCAGATTAAAACATTTCTAAAATTTTTCAAAAGATTTTTCTTTTATAAATGTTTAAAAAATGATCACAGATAAACTTCGGTAAAAGGAATTAAATGGAACTGGTTCTATCCCAACATCAAATCGTTATTTTAATACCTGGACACGTGTTTCGATCACCAAGCGATCATCTTCAAGAGAAAGATTAGGTTATTCTTCATGGTGGAAAATCTATTGGACAAAAGGTCAATTAATCCAACAGTGAAACAACTCAATGAATATAATGGAAAACCCATTAAGTTCCCTGCTGGCAGAAATTTTCATAGATAATCTGGAACGAAAAATACACACACTAAGCCGCTTGCTGGAAAGTTTCTTCATTGGTATAGATATAAGGATGATATTCTGGCTTTTCAGCACGAGAACAAATAGACAGTTGTATATGTTCTTGAATTTCATGAATCCTCTGCACCTTTCCACGTCCACAATAGAGATGGAATAAAATGATTTAATCAATATTCTGGATTTTACAATAACAAAATTGATAATAAACACGATTTTTTGAATTTTTCATAAACCACCTCATACGGATATTAGCATTCACAGTTCTTCCATAAATCCATATCAACACAAAGTTACAGCATTCAATATGTGTGATTGACGACTTATTTATTTTGTGGTAATTCATGATTTAATGAAAAGAATAAAAACACTTTTGTCTAATTACCACTAGTCAATTTTATTTATACGACCGGTTTCGGGTTTAACCCCATTATCAAGAATATTTCAGTATAAAGTAGCAGCATTCAATAGCATGATCCGCAGACTAGTGAATGTTCCTTTGTCGGATGTGAATTGTAATGAAGAACTGACGAAAAAAACTCACCTCACTTTAATTGTATCCCAGTTTTTCCTCAAGAAATTAAATAGGCTAGTGTAACCATTAGCACCCCCCGTAAGCATGCTGAAGATAAGATAACAATCGTTATCCGTGAAGTTTCCGTTCTGCTCTAGAATGGCGATGTCCAGCAACCTTTCTATCTTCTTACTGTCGTTCGGGCATCCTGCCAAAGTTTTTAGCAAATATGTGCGTTCGCTCGGCTTTCGCGTCGGAGGGAAATTGATGACGCGCTGGAGACCGAACTCCCATTCCTTCATGGTCCCCCATTTAAAAACTGGGCAGATATACTGGTTTGCAACCCTTCAACAAAAAGCGATTGAGAAGAATAGTTGTGGAGGTATTCTTTTTGCGAAATACTTACGGGTTTCCTTCGTCTGGGGAGGACGATTCCATCCACTTGTTGTAGGCCGCCTGAGCTTCTTCGATGCAGGGTTTGTATCCTGCCTGGCAGAGGAATACCTTCGAGGAACTTCTCAGATGTGCCCTGCCTTCGCTCTCACCCTCTTGAGGTTCGTTTCCTAACTCCTCGTACAAAGGGGTCAGCAACGATCTCACGTACGTCTGCAACGTCAAATCTTGTGAAAGGGGTCTTTGCCAAAATTGGAGAATACGAATGATACTTTAAAAAAGAATAATGAATCAAATTATGAAAATCGGAGGAAATCTTCTGATGCCTAATGAAGAACTCGATCTTCTAAACAAGGAGTTGAAATGTGCTCTTGGGGTTTGTGTTGAGAGTACAGTTAAGGGATCACCCGAGATATCTCGAGGATTTTATCGGAAAGCTTGCAAGAAGAAACAAATTGACAACAATTTCTAAAAAAGGGAAACTACAACTGCGTGCTATCCGGGGTATCGGATGCAACACGTATCTGTGGTTTGCATATTTTCGGAATGCTTTTTCCTAACAAATTTGGGCAACTCTAAAAACAGGGTGACGGAAAAAGAAAAGACTGGGATGTCCTAAGTGGGTTGTGAGGTTTGCAATTAAAAGTTTGTTGATCAAACTAAGCGAACTATAATAACGCGTAGCTACGAACATGTTTCACATATACGGTTTGATAGACCAGAGAAGTCTAGTGCCGCTCAACATGCCTTAAAGAACGGCCACATAAGTGAAATTATTGACACCGGTACATGACAACATATTTTAATATGCCTTTTAAAGTTTGGAAATCGAAAAACGTGAAATGAGATCCATAAAGAGCCATAAAGTTCTTGAGCTATAAAGTCTTAAAGTAGCCTCATTTTGATGAACGCTTTTATAGACCTATCTTAGATGTAGAAACTCAGTCGTTATCAAAGTCAAACTCATCATTTGATGATGGCTAACTTGGTAAGCCTTCATCCTTAGAATTAATTCACAGGTCTAACAACCATTTCAGATATAATTGATGGATGTACCCGTTACTACGTGGTAGGAAATCATAATGAAAAGAGAAATGAAATTTTCTATGTTTTTTGCCACTTTTATTTGTAAATGACGTTACTGCAGTTTCGTCCTATACGGACATTTTCAAACTTATACAATAAACAATGTACGAGTTTATTGTATAAGTTTGAAAATGTCCGTATAGGACGAAACTGCAGTAACGTTAGTTACAAGTAAAAGTGGTACAAACATAGAAATTTTTATTTCACTTCTCATTATTCCAGAAATAATAAGTGGAAACGATACCGATAACTGTTCTTCAGCTGTATTTTACTGTACCTACCTGAAACTTCTTGTGGACCGAGGAACTATCAATGTGGCGCCCTATATGATCGATCAGAGTGAATACGGGGTCCCAGGCCAAATATTCCCTCTCGTATTTGAGGAACCAAGTCATGTTGAGGGCGGTGGCGAAACTGAGATCGCCGGCATACGCCAAATTCCATGCGTCGTGGAGTAGTTTGGCTCTTGTGGTCACGGGAATTTTCGTGCGATTTTCGGAACACAAAAAGTGCGCCAGCATGTTCCAGTTTCGGGCGTCGTAATTAACTGGAAAAGGACCTACAACGAAGAGTAGTTATTTATTTCGAAAATGTTACGAATTAGTGCATGACAGACCGATTTCCTCTGGATTGACGATAATGAACATGTCTTTTCCTGGCAGATTTTCGATGGTGATGTCTTTCTCCCGCCTCATCCATATTTGTGGAGTGGTGTTTTTGAATTGGAGGTGGTCCTGCCTCACGAGAACTATAGGAATCCACCACAAAAACTTTTCTTGGTCTGGTACATCGTGGGGACGTTCTCTCAAATAGACCCTCTTTTGAAAAGTAATTACTTGATACATAGTAGATAACATTAGGAAGGCAAATTGATAGATTCTCTCAGAATAGTATAATAAAATCATTGTAAAAAGGGTTCATCGATTTTTTGTTAAGTAATCTGTACTCACTATATCTTTTGGTTTTAAATCAAATTTTACTGAAAATGATGGTTTTGCTGCTATCACATTTCGATGTATTTCGAATAAAGCACCTCAATCAAAAATAGAAAATTTATGAGTAACTTGTTGACTACGATTCCAAAAGAAATATTATTTTGCAAAATATATCGAATAGAATTGTTGTTACTCTGGTGATGATAATTTTTTCTGTGTAAAAATAGTGATAAAAAACAGCTCATTTGCCACCGAAATTCTAAGGATAAAAATAGCTGTGCTTGTAGAGAATTCTAGAATTAACAGTCTAAACATTCCAGGAGAGCATTTAACGATATATTTTATTATCATTCGTGAAGATATTGGGTGAAATTTTTATTATTAATTTTCAAAATAAATCAGTTGTTGGTCAGATCCAATTTCAAAGTAGAATATTTAGTTATAGCTAGAATTGATATTAGTTGTTACATCTTTTTGGAAAAGTTATTATTTGAATGATCAATTTTTGAAAATCAATTTAACAATCAGTGTTTAAAAATAATATTCAATAAGGTATCATTCAACCCCCTTTCCATATCACCCGTTAGAAAGGTGCTGTAACTGAACTGGAAACTCTCCTGAATCAATAATAAAATTGCCATGATTTTACAATCATTTCATATTTAATGAAAAGACTACAATTGATGGATTTCTTTCAAACTTACACCTTGTATATATATCAAGTATTCATAACTGATATAACATGCTGAACTACTGTATTATTCCGGAATGTTGATAACTAGTGAAGATAAAAAATAAAATTGAATTCATACATATTTGAATAATACATTCTGAACGTTGATTAAAGCATGATCTTTTTCAAATACATTATGCAGAGGGGAAACTACACGTTCTTTTCGTATAAATCTCACCTGACTCAAATTTGCACTACTTTTTTCGTAATCTCTCGTAACCGTCACCACAGGCAACCTATCTTTTGTTATCCAGGAGGCTGCTATTTCATTTACAGTTATCGGCTGAGGAAGTTTTTCATCGAATCTGGCCTGTTCCGTTAAACTGAGCCAAATATCGTCGCCGAAGAAAGTCTTGTATTGCCTGGAATAATTCGAAAACGTAATCAAGCTGCCTCAATGAAGACACAACTGATATTGAATGCGTTACCTGTCGTTCATAAACCTTTGCATTCCGTGCATGAACGTTCTTTCTCCCAGAGTATAGTTCAACATCCTGAAGATAAGTTCAGTTTTAGCAGAAGTGGAATCTTGTTTTATGGCAGTGCCTTTTCCGTAGGGATATCTCTTGCTGAACTCATAGTAGATGGAATACAGCATTGTCATTGGCCAATTGTTGAATGGTTCGGTTTCGTTCATCTGAAATCATAATAAACGTTAAAAAAATCTGTTGAAATCTGTTTTTCTTGTAACCATCTCACACCCCCCTACGAACGACAACTCTCAAAAGTAGAAACTTTTGCGAGCTAAGGATTAACGAGATCTTTCCTAACCTCTGTGAGGTACCTTGCATAAATATCTGTCGGATATAATTCAATATCCTGCGTAGTATTAACCAGGGAATAGTTGCAGTCATTTGCGAAAACCTACTAGGTAGGTAGTTGGCAGAGATGAATATTTCGATATTTTATTTCCAAACATTTGTTTTCTCATCAATATTAGCAACATCAACTTTGAAATTAACTCGGAAAACTCTTCGGAAAGTTTTTATTTACTATTGTTTCATTAAGATGTTGGATTTCATAGTGATAATACTTGAAAGGAATAAATAATAAATATTCATGAAAAATCAATAATGATTTCACAATTATTGTATTGAATGCCATCTTATTTTCATCAAAGATTTATCTAAATCCTTTATACACTGAATGGCGTGTATTTTTAGCACTATTTATCATCATAACTGAATAACATAAATATTTTCATGAATTTACATATGCAACGCACCGCGCTAGAAGCTGTTATTTGTGTTAACTACCAATGAAAATATAAATCATATAAGTCATTGTTAATAAAGTTAAGCCCAGTTATATTTCATAACTTCCAATCTCAACAAGGTGCGTTGCAGATTAGTAATCTTTATTGTTACAAACAAACTAGGAATAAAGATATACCGCAATACACGGCGAGAAATAAACCCAGATAAAGCAAATTGTGAGCCTTTTACCTTCTGGGTGGCATAAGCTGTAACATATCTGACAAGGGCATTGTTGATATGGGCATCGCTCCACCAAAACGGGCTGGCCAGGGCCCCCAACCATTGGTACACCAGCTCGTGGGTCAGGTGCCAAGACCCACGTCCACTCAATTCACTTTCTCTAAATAAAATACTGGTTAGTGCGTGACTGCAGAGATGAAGATGATTCTTACTTGAATAAGAGAAGTCCCCAACTGTCAGCTGGTCTCGTTGCTTGGTAGTTCGGCAGAGCAAATATATCCAACTTCTGGAGAGGGTACGGGACGCCCCAGAATTCTTCAAGTACATTCAAGGATTTTTCGACCTTCTCAGAAACATTTTCCACTGCCGAAATGTAATCCGGCCTTGCCCAAATCCTCAAACTAACATCTAAAATACATATTGTACAATCTTTATATGTAGACTGGTGATCCAAATGCTAATATTTACTAAAAACGCTTTTGGAAAAGGATTATCAGGCTCGAAGGACAACTTATCATTTTCTAGGTAAAAATTTTGAATTACATTTAATTCATCTTGAGAGCTCAAACCATCGGAACTGTATTCCAACAATTTGAAATGTGATTTGGGAAAAACGTTTTTGGCTTTCAACTTCTCCATCTTTATATAAAAACATGTGGAAATCTACCAAAGAAAGGAAGGAAGCAATACCAAATTGACAAAAATTAGTCTCTCAATGGAAATATGTCTTTAATGTATTTAAAAGGTGAATTACAATATTGTTCATTGAATGTATAATATTATATTCTATTCTATATTTTTCACTTGCTGTTGTTCCTTTCCACTTTTGCTTGCAGAAACGTGAATTTTACTTTACGAATGCTCTCAAACTGTTAAGTGTCTTAATGGTTCCATGCATATTCAGTACATATCAAATAGAATCCAGGATTTTTATGGGATTCTTTGATAACCAATATTTCTAATCATTCTATGTATCAATTGAAGTATTTTTAACTCACGAATAGATGAAAGGAACAATTCCGGAATTCTAGTAAATACAGACTTTCGCTAATTGAACATTTCTAGTTCCCAAATACCGATCTTCGAAGGGATAAGATGAGTTAAGGACGTTTTACGCCGAAGATGATAGATTTCTTTGAATGACTCCAATTTCTTCGACAAAATGTCTTAGAGTATTTATGAACCTGATAAAAGTTCAGGAATTGAATAGAAATGGTCGATACTTGATGAAAATTCATATTAAAACCCATTGATACAGTTAATTGTATGATCATACAATTGTATGGTTTTCACTTATGAAAATTATACAATTAAACGTATTAATGAGTTTCAAAATTTCTGGAGTTGGTATTCGGTCGAGTTGAACATTGTTCTTATGAACCTTTAGTAGTATATACATGATTTAACTTGTTGTATGATGTTAACGATGATAACTCATTCAGAAAATAGGGTTGATGTTTTTTCAATTTTTCAAACTACGCTATACCTTTCTATCTATGTGGATCGATTTCGTGTAATATTACTAAATTGATCTTCTCTCGTTGAAGGTCTCTATTACAAGAGATGAAAACATCATCGGTCAAACACATTTTATAGAACTGAAGACAAATTGAATATAATTTGAAAATGCTAGCAAGAAAATGACAATAATTTCCTTTTTCTTTGGAGCCTTACTGGTCGAGCGTGAAAAATTTTAAATTTCTGTTCTAGTTTCCTGAATTATTTATAACTACTGTTATTTTTCAATAATGAATATTTTTAAGGATATCCTCACCTTCATCATCTGTTACATTATAGCTGAGATAATTGAATTCTGATACTACAAGTCCGAACGAAAATGTCGGCATGGGAGGACTTTTCTGGAAAGTATCCCATACCCAATCTTCCATAACTTCGCTGAAATATTAGAAAAAATGTCACTTTCCTACAATTTTAATTTTAGTTTACAAATTATATCCTACTCACTGTGGTTTCGTCGATTCTAGAGGCATGTTAGATACTGCCGTCATATTTTGATGCCTGGCGATAGAGACTGTTATGGGCACTTTGTAGACAGGCTCGTCGAAGCACGGAAAAACGCTTCTTGCCATATTCGGCCTCATGTGGGTGGACACGAACCATTTGGTTTCTTTGGTGATGGGATCGACATAGCTGTTTCTGAACAATCCCTCGGAGGTTTCGTTGAAGAGCCGTCCGGTGAAGTGAATGAAAATTTCCAAAAGTGCCCCTGGCTTCACGTTCGTTTGTAGAACGATGTTGAACAATGGCTTATTTCTTACTTTTTCAGAAGATTCTATACCGATAGGTTTTGGAGTCGTATCTGGTTCACCGTCACCTGTTGAGTTTCTTCGGCAAAAAGTAGAAAAAACTCATTTACAGTGCATTTTTGTTCAAAGGAACAGCGATGGAAATAGAGTAATAATAATATTTATGATGAGTGATCAATTACAAGGAAACACCAATAAGGAGCATGCAAGTGAGGTTTTACAATTTACAAAACTGCAACATGTGTTTTCGTTTTGTAAATCGTTAAATTCCATCAAATATCTATTGAAAACGATTTTCCTTCGCCATAACAAAAATGCTGTCTGTCGATTACCAACTTAGCATCATTAGGGGATGAGTAAACATTTTTAGAAAATCCTCTCTCCAAAATAGAAAAAACAGTTTCAATAATTATCAAAAAGTTACATGCATCAGCTGAAACTTTCATGGTTAGAAAACCATGTGAAGAAGTACTTTTTTAATGAAGTTTTTAATTGTATTCTCACAATGTATGTTGCCAAAAATGTTAATAATTTAAATAAACTGCAATTCATACGGTACATATCGTTTAGCTTCAAAGAACCAGAGAGTTGAGTGTTTTCAATGATACACCAAATAAATAGTTTGATACCGAGTGATAGAACTAGCAGGGGTGCTTGATAAAGATTAAAAATTAATTAATGTCGTACAATTTGCAAACATTGTCGCATGCCTGCAAAACGAGCGCAGGTGTTTACATTATTTATCATAGAGGATTGAATTGTCAATTTGGTGTGTCTCTTAAAACACTATACAATACATATCGTTACCTTGCAGCAAAATAACATATTGGTTCCCTTGCGGGAAACAATTCTAATGACGTTACCTGCAGCTATTTTCGAAAATGTGGGGATGATCACGTTTAATAATTCCAATAGATATTAGGTTTCGAATGAGGTACTTACTCCTTCCTCAGTTCGTCATCTGGCGGCGTCAGCTGCGTGATATTACAATGTAGCAATATCAGATCAGGATGAGCATGTAAAACTATTTCGTGAGTTTTATGTTGAACTGTAACGTTGATTTTGATTTTCCCCTCAAAGTATCCGTCAGTCGGAAATGGTTGGAGGAAGACGTGGTATCCTCCAGGCATCGTATCGTAAGGCAACTTTTCTTGGGTTATCAGACTATGGGCGGCTATCAAATCTATGCTTCGTCTCTGACGCGCATTTGTCTTTGGAAAAACACATTTCATTCAGAATATATGAAACGTAACTGATTAGTTGAATAATATTAAAAAAATGAGTTTCTAAATGCCAGCATGTTATGAAGGACCGTGCTATACTTACTGATATTATGCAACCAAAAAGTAGAAGAGCCAAAATTCTCCACATTTTTAGGATCCTGAAAAAAATTATAGTTTCACGAAAAGTATTATTCGTGTCTTTTGCATGTTTTCACAGGCAAACTGTTCACAAACCACAAAAAGAAGAGAGATGCAAGCAAACGCATAAGAAAATAAATATTTCGGAAAGAAATCTCGAAACATTATATGAAATGAAAATAGTCTCCGGCCGTGCTGGAGAGCTGAAGGTTGGTATATGGGTGGAAAGTGGAGGGGCAGTCATCTTTTTTCTTTGCCGATTTTCGAAATTTCGAGCAATAGCTGCTTTTCTGAACATTTTTTGGAAAGGGTGTCAGGTTTGACAGGGAAGAGGGGTCACTTGATCGGTCGTATGCGTGTCATTTGGCATCATTTTTGAAGCGCGGCTTGGTGTAGATGTCAAAGGTTGCTTGAGGAGATGAACGGGAGGAAGTCCCATTTGATGCAGACTTTATGTGTGACACTGTATATTGTAAAATAATAGATAAGGCAAAATTGTAAAATTAATTTAGGTTGGTATACCCGTATGGTAGGTACGCCTGGATGATTTACCTGTAGGGGTTACCATAGTATAAATAGAATTAGCTCGCATCAGTTTTTAGTTTTGATCTTCCTCTTTGAAGATGATCACTTGATGATCGAAAAACGTGTCGAGGTGTAAAAATAACGATTTGGTGTTGGGAAAAAACTCCATATAATTTTATTCATTTTCTCTTTCGAGTTGTCCGCTTTTGTATATACTAGTAACGATATTATACGAGTGTATTTGTTTTGAATGACGTTCTAGTTGTAAAAGGTGTCACTGGTTTGATGAATTTATAAAATGCCTCATTTTAGATATAGGATAATTTTAATATATATACATTTTTAACGTTGTCATAAATAAGTAGTTCTATCAACAATAGTTAAAACACACAAAACACAAACACAATGACAAAGTACCTCAAAAGCTTTCTATATGTATTCAGTTATGTTTTCGATTGATAATAAATATAAAAAAAGAATAATGAAATGAAAAAAATATTCAATGACTTTTGAAAATATTTAATGAAAGTTCAGTTGAAATATTATTGAAAAAATGTAATCATTTCCTTAAAATTAATGTTATCATTGAGTTTGTTTTAATATATGGCAATTATTTTGTGGGTCGTTTGTTCTATTGGTGCCGACGGTTGTACATCATTTGTTTTTTTATATATAAATGTTTTCTATTGCAATCATAATAGAATATACTAACGAACCTGTTTGTGAATTTTTGATATTATAAGTGATATTTATAGATTAATTCTTTTGGGAAATTGTCGATCGTTTTCGCTTCGCAAAAATATTTTCGGAAATATCTAGTAATAAACGTCTGGTAGATAAAAAAATAGATATATTGACGTTTAGGCAGTAAGTCATCGAGATAAACTGAACGTTAACCTGTATAAGTTTCTCATTGCAATTTTAACTTTCAGATAGTCGGTTAAAATCGTTGGTATGAAACCTAGCATTTAAGACATGTCCCAAAGAAATGAACTATACTCGTATATATTAGTGACATATCCATTCATCCATTCCCAGCTACATATTCAAATTTGATTCAGTTTAAAATAATTTTGAATCTTTCGGAAAGTAGATTCTATAAAAACAAAACTATTGCTTCATCCAGTACATAGATGCATTCAATAATGCTGCTTGTTGTCTCATTTAATGTACTCGAAAACCATAAAAAGGGGAATAATCACGATCATAGTTTAGTGCCTCGTTAATGAATAATTATCTAACAATCAATAGTGCAAAATAAATCGTTATCAAGTAACTGCAGTTATTGTTTCGATTACATTGGTCCGAAGCAAAACATCCCCACTTCTCTTCGACAAGTACCGATCATGGGATAATTATTAACGAATTTGTTATGAGTGTGTGAGTGTTTGTTCTCAAAAGGTGTAATTTAGCTGTATCAACAAATGATGTTGAATGATATTTGCCATTGTGAATGGACTTGTGACTGCTATAAAGTGTGAAGATGAAAACACCTCGCTTCAATTCGTTTTCTTCAGTGAGTTGTGCCAGTCTTTTGTTGACGATAGTGCTGTTAGTGAAAATTGTGTGGGGCTATCACGAAGGTGCAGAGGTAGGCAAATACCCAAAGTGCGATTCTCGGTATCCTAAATGGTTTGAATGTGCTGACGATGTCAAAATTAAGTAAAAGCAAATATAACGCAACGATAACAACATTACGAAATGAAACGTTTTGTACGGAATGGTAACTAATTGTTCGTAGAAAAGCTTTCCTCCAAATCAGTTGATTCAATCAGATTATCATGAAACTATTGAGAAAATACAACAAAAAACAAATGCTTTCTTAAAAGCATATTCAAGTTTGTCAAAAATAACCCAAAACAGTTTGAATTATTTGGATTTACCAATGATTCACATGTTTTTGTGTACTCGCATATAAAATGAAATTTTGTACGTTTTCTTCAATATTCGATAAAGACGTTAATTGAATTAAATATAATTTTTTGAATCATTGTTGCATGATTCTGTTTTTGGAGAATATTAGTGAGCGTTTTCTTTGTATGTATTGTTACTATATTTCAGAGGCATCAACTGGTTTCTTTCAAAATTATGAGAGATGCATGACAATACACAGTAGCGTAGCAAGAGCCTTCAATTGTCTTATTTGCATGTAATATGAGATTATCAGGAGAATGTGATTCGGCATATTATTTATATTGCATAGGAATATTAAAAGTCCCAATATGGAACTTTGGTGAACAACTAGATGATTTTTTCCTAGAATAGACTCACATTCTGACATATATCCTACTTTTGGTCTAGTACCTAATAATAAATATCGATTCTCCTGAAAAATCAAGGAGCTGAAATATTCAATCAATTTAATTCAAAAATGTTTATTAAAATTTTAGTTGTTTGTTATAGGCTTATGCCTCTTCAGGGTACTGAACTATTCGATAACCATCGCTATATGAAACTAAAGTCCACAAATATAAAAATTTTGGTACAAAGATTACTGATTTGCAAATGTTTGTTTCAGAAATGTCCCGAAGAAGAATCCAGAGTTCGCAACAGTTCAAAAAAAGTAGTATGGAAGTCGAGAAGCTACAACAACGCAATCATTCTGTCCATTCCGCCGTGCCAAGACGAATCAGGAAACCTCGTGGTGAGGATCTGCAGTAACAGAACTTGGACACCCAAAACTCCGGCAGAGTGCGTGAGAACCGTCGAAGCGAATCGAAGATGCCCCGCGAATTTCGAAGAAACTTCAGAGAGTTGCATCTTCGTGTCCGAGGCCAAACAGTGGGAAGACAAATGCAATATTGGCAAAATAGCGAACGACTCCTACTCACAGCCCCTCGCCAACGAATCCGTCTGGCTGCCACTGAGAAGGTTCGTTGAATATGGGCCCTACGAGTCCGTAACGTGGGGCAGCGACTTTGGGAGGCCCCTTTTCGCTCCTTCACTTTCTCCTGATTTTCAAAAAGACTTTTTCGATAAGGACTGTGTGATCTTGAATCCGCAGACAGTGAAACTGGAGCCGGAGTACTGCAACGCCATCCACAAGCACATTTGCGAGTTCGATAAGCGCGAAGGGAACGATCTTTGCCCTGAGGGTTGCGTCAAAGCCAGCATAAACTCCGCGAAATGTTACTGCAAGAAAAGAAATTGTTCCAAACTAGCGGAAGTGAACTCGATCGTGGACAAAAATATTTTGTCTGACTTAGCCGGAAAAGACATTTGTTCCGTGGCAGGCGGCAAAGCTGCCCCTTTAACCTTGGAAGGTTCCAAGCAGGCTCTAGGTAAGAACAGGTGGTTTTATACGAAGAAAGAATTGGACTGTTCTCTCTGCTCAATGTCTTACACCATGCAGACCATTGACGACGGAAAAGTCAACATGGATCTCAGATTCGAAGCGGCTCAGAGAAGGCTCTATCTGATAATCTACTCGCCGCAGAAAGTTATCGGGCACGGTGATGAGGACACAATTTACTGTTTCACCGATGCCTCGTTCCTAGAACTGAAGAAACGAGTGGAGGTTGACAAAGTACACGAGCAGCGCAAAGGTGTCGAGGACTTCAATGTGTACGAAGTATCTTTGGAAAAGCACAAGGGTCAGTACTGGTGCAAGGTATTCGTTAGCGAAGATGTCTTGAAATCCAACATTGTTGTTGCCTACAAAGAAGCGGCAGGGTGCGAATACACTCTCAGGGTTGTAATAACGGGGATTTGTTTGATTTTCAAGTGCCAAGTAGAGTCACCGATTCGATATGAAAAACTCATTCCCGACGACATTACCGAAATTTTCAAATCGAGCTACATACGAGTTATGAAAGTTTTCTACTACAACTTCAAGGATATAGACTTTTTGCTGCACATAACTTCCGAAGGACATAATATAGAAGAAGAGTTTTACGCTTTCGAAAGGAATTTAAAAAACATATCGCGGAAGACGATGCGAGTCAAGTACTTCAGGAGTAGCGAGTTCTGTCTCTCTGAAACAACGTATTCGAAAGACGGAAATTTAACTTGGCCGTTGACTGCCATCGGCCAGATTGCCATTCCCGAAGAAATATGTCTTCAAGAAAACGGACTGCCGATTTATCGCTTGTGCAAAGGTGATTTCTTGTATGGCGCCCAATGGGATCAAGTAATGGGGGAGTGCTTGAAAGATAAAAAACCGACCGAAGACACCCTGTACCTGCAATCGTTGCTGAGCCAAACGCTCTCCAACGACACCGTCACAAACGTGAGCGACATCATCAGGAAGGAGCCAGACCTGCCAGTCATCTCCATTTATTACATTAAGAAACTATTGGAAAATATTTATTCCTCTCAACGGAAAGACAATTTCCTTGGTAATGAAATTTTCGATACTCTAGGAGCCACGGTAAACATCACGGATGAATTACTAACCATCAATGTAGAAAAATTGGCTCAAGCGCAGATGACCCTCAATGTCACCGACGACATTCTAGATTTGGTGGATGGTATTTTAAATGAAACTGCATCGAGTTCAGGAGAGTTGGTGATTCATAAGGATAATCTGATTGTTCATATGTGCAACCCGATGGATAGTAACATATCAGGAGTTGTGGTTTACACCGGAATTAATGGAACGAGAGTCGAGAACATGAAAAGAAACGACACTTTCGAAGACGTAAAGTACAAAGAAGGATTCTGGATGGCTGTTTACGTACCGGAAGATATCTTGGCATATTTTCAGGATGTCAACATATCTATAATAACCACAATTTTCTTCAACGATCGGTTCTTCGTCAGCAACTACTCTAAAAAACCGTTGGGACCAGTAGTGAGCGTGATAATCCCTGAGTTCGGATGTTACCTCCCCAGTATGTTACCGATTATGTTCAAATCTGATGCTAATTCATCCCCGGAGTGTGGATTTTGGGATTACGGCAAGAAAACCATGCGGAAAAGAGGCAATTGGTCCACTCTTGGAGGAACATACATTGAAAATGTTGATAACGACACTCGTTTTCACACATGTCAGTTTTCTCATCTCACCCATTTCGCTCTGTTGATTTTAGAAGTCAACGAAAAGACCAAAAAAATCGACACTGTTCTGAATGTTCTGATATATATTGGCGATTTTCTGTCAGTAAGCGGAATTTGCGGAATCTTCGTCACAGCCATCGCTTTCAAAAAATGGAGAAAGAAACAAGGAACTATCATCCTGTTGAATTTATGTCTAGCCATAATTCTGGAAGTGTTGTTAACGGAACTGGCAAGGTACACAACTATAGTTGGCGACTGCCGTTTCTTGGGCAAGTTCATTCACTACTTAGTCATTTCGAAGTTCGCTTGGATGTTAGTTTACTCCTTTTTGCAGTACGTAAGGTTCGTTAATGTCTTCACAGTATTGCCTGAAAAAATAGTAACGATCTCCCTGGCTTTCGGTTGGGGCTTTGCTCTTATACCGGTTTCCTTTACAGCAATATCCAATTCCCAAAGCTACGAAATGGTGGTAGATAGCTTCTGCTACCCCTCCGGTTTGTCGTTATATTTAGGTCTCCTCATGCCAGTTTGTGCCATCATTTTGATAAACACTTTCGTCTTCTTCGCGGTGATGATGCAGGTTACCACGAAAACTGTCGAATCTCATGGAAGCAAAGACAACATTCATAAACTGCAGATGCAACTGGCAACTTTATTGTTCTTCGTTCTAGGCTTACCTTGGA
This sequence comes from Leptinotarsa texana, assembly GCA_015342105.1. Lineage (NCBI taxonomy): Eukaryota > Metazoa > Arthropoda > Insecta > Coleoptera > Chrysomelidae > Leptinotarsa > Leptinotarsa texana. Next base: position 9,492 of record WOGN01000017.1, on the reverse strand, counting down.
TTTTTCTAGTTTTATCCAAATTTATTACAATACATTGGCTGGGGGCAACGCTAGTTTACATATTTTCTCTCATGTCTAACGTTGACGGTTTCATTTTATTCTTGTTTTATGTTGTGTTCAATAATGAAACAAGAAAATTCTGGATTAAATTTTTCACCGACAAAAATTCCAACACTATTTCCTTCAGTAGTAAAATTAGTAGTTTGAGATCTCATCAATAGTTGATCGTACACTTTGAGTTTGTTAAAAAAATAAAAACTTGAATTTTCCAACAATATACACATCATCAGCGACATTCAAAATTCAATTTAAAATTCCATACTTACCACTTTGCTATTATTTATAAGTATGCAGTTTATGCAAAAACTTCACTCAACCTTGTATCATAATATTACAGTTCACAAAACCACCCTACAATTTTCTTGTACATTTAGACAAACTCACACTGCGACTGAATCTGTAGTCAAATTGTCCTTTGTTAATGTTCATTCGAGGAACTGAAATTAGATTTAATTTATAAGAATTCTGTAAATTGCTCCAATTTGCCATTCACAACTAGGATGATCGACGTGTTCCGTATTAGTTATAAGTATTATTGTGTTATAGTACAATTCCGTAAAAGTAGGCACTAAATTTTCAGAAATATTATTGAATTAAAACGAAAACATTGTTGACAAGGTTGTGATTTTGTATAATTGTGGGATTTTAGTATGATTTTCGTAGGCCACTGTAAGAAACAGATTAAGGCAAAAAACTTAGTTGTTTTTCAGAATCTAGTGCCTACTATTTCGGAACTATAGTATATTAAGTTGAAATTGTGACATATTTCAAATATATTGCATCAGTTAAAAAATAAAAATATTCAAGGGAAAGAAAGTTTTTGGCTTTCTACTACTCCATCTTGATACAAAAAAGAAGGATGAGGGAATCTTCCAAAGATATTTAATTTTTGTAACAAAAAAAATCTTAAAAAAAAACATCATCTTGGTTAATGTTTAAATTTTGGCCAATGATGTCAATGACTAAACTGTGTCTCGAGCGGCCACTTGTATCTTTTTGAGGCCATGGAACTAGATTGATTGTGGCTATAATCGGGTAAGGGATACTTGCAATTTTTTTGAAAAGTTCAACACCCTGCATTTCTGGGTCTGTATGAACTTTTTCCGTAAAATTTGTTACTGGACAATCCTTTCCATTTTTCCTCCGTTATTCTTTTCTTCAATAAGCTTGCTTGTTAATTCATTTAATGTACAATTTCGTCATGAAAAATTCAACTCTATCATATCTGGCAGAGAAACTAGTCTTTATATCGTCCTGACATCCTTTCACAAATCAAGTAGCAAAAATTTAGTGGGGTTTATATTATTCCACAAATCTAAAACGAATTGAATTCACCAAGTAAACAATAGCAATAATGAATTTTCAATTGCAGTTTTACAAAATGATATAGATCATTTTTACTGGGCTAGTTTGTCCACTCCCGTGTATCATGCTTCTGTTGAAGCCCATTATTCAGTTAAAAGACAACAAGATGATTAGTATTAACTATTAAATTAGACTCTACCGGTGTCATTATTCTTAAATCTGAGTTATATTTACGTGACGAGTGACAATTGATGACGGATATAGTGAAATTACTTTGTTTTGAAACAGCATTACTATATATTACATTCTTTTTTTATTTATTTTTTATTCATAATCATTCACATCATCCTAAAGATGATTTTTTCATATAAAAAGCTATATAAAAGGTGAACGTTTTTTTTGTCGAAGTTGCTTCTTAGCCGACATGAAATTCTAAGCTGCAACTTAGAATGAGGAAATAAGGTACCACCCTTATAGGGTTATCTTGAAGTGCAGCTTGAGCTTTAGATAGGGATGAATAGAAACCCTGGTGTTTTCAGCGATTCACTTTTATTTTGACAGAAACTCTCGACGCGAGAAACAGAAATGATATTGACCTAACTTAGTACGCATGTTGATATATATGGTGCAACCATCGAAATCTTTCTTGGATATTTCGGGTCAGATCTTTAATTTTTGTAAAAAAAATCTTCACAAAATATCAATTGATTCCCAAACGTAAACAACATTGAAGCTTCGTCAATTATGAAAGAAATTGTGACATTTATTGAATCGAGAATTTTTGACATATTCACCTTGCTTCACCTTTCCGTGTTAGTCTTACAGGAATGGATTAAATTATGAATCTTCCCTGTAAGGTGAATAAGTGTTTTTATCGTCTACAATCAGAATAAAAAATGAAATTTGTAGTGAAGAATGCAATGTATTCACCTATATGAAAATGAAATGGAAGTGAATAATAATTTCAAATCGTTCACATTGTGCATTGCAAAAATATTCAAAGATTGAGAAATTTTTGGGAAAGAAAGTTTTTGGCTTTCTACTACTCCATCTTGATAGAAAAAAGAAGGATGAGGGAATCTTCCTAAAAAATATAACCCCTTCAATTCAAATTGAGAAATTGTTTCGTAAACAAAAAATATGACATTCATAAAGTATTTGAGCTTATGGCAACAGCCATAGCGCTTTAGAAAAATACATGAAATATTTCCGTTTCTTCAAAAGTTTGTGTTTTGTTTTCACTTCTGAGTGTTATGAAATGATAATCACATTATTTGAGAAGCATTTGCATTTCCAAACATTACTTACATTACTTTTATTATCAAATTGTTGGATGCAGCCACTACGTGGTAGGAGTTCATCATGAAATATGAGAATTAAAACTTATATCTTTTTATACCACTTATATTTGTAACTAACAGTTTCATCCTACAAAGATGTATTTGTTTGAAAATGTCCTTGCAGGACGAAACTGTAGTAACGGTGAAAAGAGAAATGAAAATTTCTATGTTTTCTACCACGTTTATTTGTAACTAACGCTACTGCAGTTTCTTCCTATATGGACATTATCAAACTTAAACAAGTTTAAGGTTTAATGTTTTGGCTTTCTACTTCTCTATGTTTATACAAAAAAAATTGAAAATCCACCTGAGCAAGGAAGAAACCCATTATTTAAAAAATAAACTCTGCACAAAGATATGTAGTCAAGAGTCTATTTTGAAATTAATTGCTTTTTTCCCTTCTTTGGAAGGATTCCTACATTGTTTGTATAAAGATGAGACGTAGAAAGCCAAAACCTTTTTTTAAAAAAAAAATTATCTCCCCAAAAAATATATCCCTTTCAATTCAAACAATTATAGGATTTGCTTTGGATAATAACTTTCACATCATAATCATTATTTTACTGTAATTGTATAGGCAACTCACTATACTAAAAGATGTTATTTGTGTTCTCTACCACTAAAAACATTCCACAAAAAATTAAATACATATGCCTTTTTTGTCAAGATGGGATCATGTGTATTAGATGTTAATTGTAAAATTGGTAGTGTTAAAAAATTCAAGACTTTAAAAATAAATGTTTCCATATTATACCATTTAAAGTTTATTTTGATCAAAAAGGATCGATTATCTTTTTTAAAGACTGGCTTTTATTGGATAGATGATAGTTGAATCTATTGAAAACAGTAACCAAGTTAACATCGTGGAGGGACAGTTTTATAAAGGTTTTATTGTTCTGGTGCGGAAAAGGTGTTTTCAATAGATATGGCAGATCGCCTAAAATGGCGGACTACTTTTTTATGAACCTCCATGAGATGGATATCAAATGAAAGGGTTCAAGGGCAACAAATCAAAATTGCTGAAAACAAGATGGATGCCACACTAATTTCCAAGGCAAAGATTACTGATTTGGTGATACTCGAACAAATATTGTACGGAGCGACGTGCTTCAAATAGAACCTAATAAACTTCAGATTGAATCAAATCCATCAATTGATTAAGTTCCATAAAAACATGAACAATAAAAGCTTGCCTTAAAAATGTTTTCTTTATACCAATTTATTTTAGGTTTCTTCTCAATTGACGGCAGAGACAATTTTTGAATAAAGTTATTGATCCAAAAAATTCCATATTATGTATACTGTACCAGTCTCACACTGTATAAAGCACGGTGACAATTCGTTACGGTTGGCTGAATATTCATTCAGCATAGCCACTATAGTAATTAACAATAGTGGTCGGCAGCAGCAATTTAAAATTCTGAAATAATGTCGAGAATGTGAGAGAACCAAATATAACAACTAGAGATTTCAAGGGTACCCCATCTCCCATCAAACACACGATCATTATTTTTCAATGCAACATATTATGTAACATTAATATGCCGAATGTATTCCTATCGATGGATTTTTATTCGTTATTGCATACCATTTCTCGATCAGGTGGCGAGTAATATTGGAAGACTAATCACTGCAGCGCAGTTGAAGTGATCTCCGAAAAAAAGTTGTTTTTAGTTGTGATAGAAAAACACCGGATTGTTAAGTGTTTACCACGGCTCGATAGTTTCCATTATTCAGGTACCTCGATTTCGCGATAGTACCTAGTCGCGAACGAACATTCGATTGGGTACTTTGTGCGCGATTTTTATACATTTGTTGGTGAGGAATATGTCGTTTCAGTGACAACGGGGTCTGCTTAAGGGTAAGCTATCTTCAGTAGATCTCTTTGATTCTCGAGTTGAGTAGCTGATGAGATATTACATTTCCTAATAAAAACACCCGACATAGGTATCAAGTAGCGATATGGTATTCTGAGTGATTGTTTTCGACTTTTGGACCTAGTTCGTCTATTAGTAGATGAATATTTATCTTTTATCATCATCACCAAGTTCAAACTAAGTACTGATCTTCTAATTCGTTTTTGACACCAGTTTTAACATACCGCGGTTTACTTTTTCCATCGAATTCTTTATTCCAGATATCATATATGTTGCAATTCCTCAAACCTATGAGAAATCAAATCTGATGAAGAAGGAAAATCGTTGAGTCCATATAACAGTGGATTCAATGTTTCGGGAAAATTTGTAAAAACATCTCGAAAGAGCACCCTCGCCTTACCAATATTTGTAAACTGTCATCAACAAGGGTTGGCTCTTTTCTCCAGTACCTTTTCCAAGCCTCAATGTCCGGATCTACCAATACGCGATTTGTTCGACACAGATCTAGGATCGGTTTCAATTGATTTTGTAGAGGATTCTTCACAATAGGTACACATATTGTTAGTATTTTCTATGGATCTTATCAAGTAAACAGGTTGATGATAAAATTCAGCATTCCTGATCCAATACCTGATGATTCCAACACGATGGCGCTCCTTCCTTTCGTGATAGAGATGTCTGGCAATATCTGATGACTTGTGATGCACTGTTTGGACCTTATAATAATGAATATTACTGGAGTTTTATCCCAACACCAAACCGTTATTTTTAACACCTCGACACTATTAAACTTCACTTGGTGATTGAAACACGTGTCTAGGCGTTAAAAACAACGGTTTGGTATTGAGATAAAACTCCAGTAATCTTCATTTAATATCTGATGAAGAAATTTAATAAATGACCGTCAAGGTCTACCGATATAAAATGTTAGACTTTTTTGAAGTTTTTTAAAAACATGATTTACAAACTAAACAGATGATCGCAACGACCTCAGGTCTACAATAACACTCAAAATTCGAAAATTCAAACACACTGACCATTTTCGCGGACCATTTATAACAGCTTGATTTGATAGGTAGAATTGAAATCCCTGAGGTGAATTTTTTTATCCACTACATTTTCTATTAGTTTTCTTTTGAAATTGAAATCATTATTCACTGCTTTTCATGGCTATTCTTCCAATTCATTAACCATCGATATAACTATGGTAATTTTTACTATTATAGTAGGCCGCATCTTTCATCTAAACGACACATTAATTACTCAAGGAAATAAAGTATATGTATATTGTGAAGAATAGTGTTATTGATTTTCACTAAGTAACGTCACAGTGTATTCAAAAAGAAAATGGATTCAGAAAATGAAAATGCCATGTCTGTAACTCAGCCAGAAATGAAAGAAGCTGCTGAAATTGCCTCATAAAATTTATTGCCATATTAATATTTTTCTCAATCAAACGATGTCCTTGACATTTATTAACACTTTTGATCGTAAGCCAAACTAGATTCCATCCTGAACCGTTCATTCAAAAAAATGTAGAATTGAACATTCTAATGGGTATGGCAAATAGAAAGTTTGTTTGAATATTGGACTGTTATATCGCTATTTTCGGCAGTTCTAAAGAAACGGGTGATGTCAAATGGTAATTGAAATAAATATATTCAAGAAATTATTTTCATACAAAGATGATATTAAGAGGTCATTAAATTAGCTACTTCACAATGATAAACTGCTCCATAATAAGATAACCTCATTGAAAAACATATCAAAAAAATATTCTTTGAATTGGATTAATTATGAAACCCAATCAATCTATACTAATATCATGAAGTCAAAATACTTGTTTATTTGAACCATTCTAGAAATTTTGTCATTGCTTAGAGAAAATCTCTCAATGAAGTGTTTCTTAAATATGCACCAAGAGTGCCTTGTCAAAGAGAAAATAGCTAAATATGCATTTTAATAATATTTTTCAGAAAGATAGAACTGGAACCTCCGATGCAGAAGAAATCCATTAGAAACAATAAAAAGATGACAACAATTGATTTAATTGACAAATCATGTATTTTATTTATATTTAATTAGTCATTTGTTGAAGGTCGCTCACTGTCACCTGCGACAACAGGAATTCCACGTACTTAGCGGTAGTATTCTTGCGACGAAAATTCCACTAACAGAGTTATTCACACAAGAAGAAATTCCCTGATATCTTATTCCATAAACTTCGCGATATTTCCGAATGACTAGCAAGCTCGGACAAATGATAAACAGGTGTATAAGTGCAAGTTGTTTTCAAATTAATCACATCACGTATTTCAATCTATTCAACAAGGCAACTTCTCATTTGATACTATTTGTTTACCTAAAAATTCAAAGCGTTATCTCGAATGGTTAAAGTGAAATGAAGCAACATTTACAGTTTTAAAAAAAATAAGTAAGTACATTCAAGAGTCCTGAAAAGGTCAGCTCAAATCGTATTGAATCTTTCGAATATGAAAATATTAAACCAACCAATATTTTCCCTTTTTATTATTATTACTGAGGATACACTACAAAAAACACTTTTGTCTATTTCCACGATAGTTCTATATTCGTTGACTAGTTTTTATAGTGTATCCTCAGTGAACAGGAATTCCCAAAAAATAAACAATTAAGAAGTTGTAACTAATTCCATTAAATAAATTACTTGAAAATCGTTTCTGCATTATCAAGTGAAGATTAAATGTCCTGATGAATCCAATGCGGTTGGCGAACATTGCGTCGAGGATAGATATTTATAGTTAGTTTTAGTGTCGATAGATTTACTTTATGTCAGAGGTTACAGTTTTACTGAGTAATATTGTTTCGTTGTTCACATTCTCAAAAAATACAAGGTCTAAGATTTTTGATTTAATGAATCGTACTTCATATTTTTTCAGAAGTAAAAAATGGGTCGAGGTGGCTACCATTCCAACAGATTGGAGTTCCTCTCGGATGAAACCATCTTGCAATACAACAGAAACGGAGGATGTTTTGTTACTACCAAGAAGGCTATTGCTTTTGTAGTTTTTGCCTTGGCATCGCTGATCACGGTGGTTCTTCTCATGTATTATTATGGACCAAAAACCGAAAGTCAGACAGTAAGTGCCACTCCATATTGTCTAGAATGAGAATCATTTCAGTTTTGAAAAAATTATTGGGGGTGAAACCTTTTATTTAATTTTTAACGAATAAGCACTTCAGTAGGGTGAAATTATGAAATATGATTTTTAAATACCACCAAGCGTCTCAAACTAATTGACCGAAATGGAAAAATTTTTAAATTCATCTCAAACACGATATTTCGATTGAAAAAGGAAATGTCACCCAAATATGATTTCCCACTTCAAAATTTGTCTCTCGAATGAGTTGTCCAATTGAAAAAATGACCTAGAGAATGATGTTGAGGTTATTTTCCCAGTGTAACAGATTGATCTGATACGACCTGCCTCGATGAGAAGTCAATTTTAAATGATCTTGAAGATTTAATTACTCGTAAATCAATAAATCATTTTCATGTACAACACTTTGTACTCATAGAAAAATACAATGATCTTTATTTATTTACAATATAACTACGGTGGTTATGAAAACTTGTTTATAAAAAAAATGAAGATTCATCATCATCGAAACTCGAACAGAGTGAACATCAACAGATTACTATAGAATTTCAATGTGATGTCACGGTCTTTGAATTCATTATATAATAATAACGATATTAGTCATTGAAATATACAGCATATCAAAGTCATCACGTGAAACCTCATTATATTGTGGATACTCAAGTTTCTAAGGTTTTTTACAACATTACAATGCAAATGAGATGCAAAATTCACTATTTTGTTTATTATTTGTCGATCTATGCGTAGAATATATGCCGAAGTGTGCCGATTTCACCTTAAAAGGAGGTCAAACTGTCGAAAATTTTGTACTTTGGTTTCACTACACGACAAATTATTGCACTTTTCAATTGGAAAAATTGCATTCGTACATTTCTTGAATTACGAATTCATCTGGGTCAACAAGTACAGGAAGGTCAACTAAAGGTTGTAAGGCATCCAAATTCAACCAAAATCTAACTTATTACAACATATTTAGTTCAAAATTACTGAAACTGTCAAAATGGAATGAGAAATGTAGATAAAATGATATCAGTGGATGAGTTTACCACTGTTTATATATTTTAAGTAGGTAATACGTATTTTTAAATTTTACTCATCAGGTGAATTGCTGGTAGTTTTAAAATGTATGCATGTGTCTTTTCTTATTTTTTCAATAAGCAGTTTTCTTCGAACTCTGCAGTTTGTATGAAAATACCGGAAATTGGTTTTCATGAGATCATTCAATCTGAACTATCAATTTCGAGTTAGTTCAATATTCATTGATGAATACGGAAAGATTGATTGTCCATTTGAACAAACGTGTTTGTTCGATACGTGACACGACCATCATATTTCTATTCAGTACGTGTTTTGTTTATATTAATTACTTTGTGACTAATTATCGTTATCGCATACTTTTAACTTCCAAGCATGGTTGTAGATATCTTCAATATATACTAACGAATAGTAATGGTTTATCGTTAGTTCGAAATTATCAAATAAATTTAACTTTGCCCTTAGCAAGAAAAACTACTTTCCGAATTTTCTCCTTGAAATTCGATAAAGTTACAGATAATGTATATCACATTATTTATGTAGTCATTAAAAAAGTATACAAGACTGCGAAAATAAATTATCTTTAGGAAACTATTTTGAGTGTTTATTATCACATAATAATTTGTTAACACTAAAGTACGAGGGTAAAGAGAAGCCTGGAGAGCCTATTGTGAGGCAGTCGAATACTTCCTACTAGCTTCTAGGCTACAGAAGGCACTCTTAAATGACCACCAT
>WOGN01000016.1:0-42769 GCA_015342105.1 Leptinotarsa texana | reverse complement strand
ATAGGTTTTGGTTTTTAAAATTCTCATGTGCTTAAGTGTGTAGCTCTGTGTTTAAGACTGTTGATAATGTTTATTTTTTGTGTCATTGGGTGAATAGAGTGGTACTTTATAAATCTTTCAGAGTATGTTGGTTTATAGTATCCAGTCATTTATACTTTTGTTGTTAGATTCTATCAGCAAACCATACAGAAATGCAATTCTATTTTTTGACTAACTGAAGTTTGGGATGATAACCAGATTGGTACTGAAGAGGCAAGAAGGCAATTGTCTTATTCCGAAACATCGAATGTCCACCAGTGAGGATGACAGCATTATACGTATTTGATGAAATCCGCCATAACCTATTCAAAAAACACTTTGTTGTAAGATTTTCACTACATAGTTTTTTTAAATACGCGACATGTGTTTCGCTATACAATAGATTTTTCAGGTGTTTCGTAAAGACAACGATTCCCATCCCAACGTTTTTTTGTATAAAGATGGAGAAGTAGAAAGCCAAAACTTTCCTTTCCGAAAAACAATGTGTTCAAGCATATTGAGTTCAAAAAAGTACATGGAATCTGGCTTGAATGGCAAATCCATTATTTTGTTGTCGAATAAATGTCATGATATAAATAAAATATCTGTTGATTTTATTGATTCACGTATGATAAACAACTTCAAGAACTTCATGAATAATCAATTCAATACCAGGTGTTGCAAAATTACTGTTACCCCCTGTAGCTTTTTTATTATTGAAAGGAATCTGTTGAAATTTTATGAATTTGGTTAGAATGTAATCATGAACATATAGAAATATGTTTGCTTCAATTGGGGACATTAAAGAAATGCTTTGTATAATGAGGATCCATCGACGCCAAATTAATTGCAGGCATCCATCAAATTTGCCGTTGAACTGACTTGTCGCTAATGACATTGAAACAGCGAAAGAACATCATAATAACGTATATTCTGAGGAAAAGTAGAATGTGAGCGAGTAATTCACTGTAATCGTTGATTTTCTATAGGTACTCACTCCGTGAAGAATTCACTTCGATGTTCTTCCGGAAAGTTTCATGAAATAACCATTTGATTGACGTTTTCCAGTGATTTTCTAATGAGACATCATGTAATGACTATTCTGAGTATTAGATTAAATATCTGAATGTACAAGGCGGGCATAAAGCTGACAACAACTTCAGAAAAATACTCGGAGTGGTTGATTATTTGAGTAATTTTCAATTTCCATCCATTCACTCTTGAAAAATTTGAATAGTCTTTTTTGTGATAACTCGATTGATAGATTTTTCGCATTGAATACATTAAAAAGTTGTCAAAATAATTTGATAAGAGTCATTCAAGTATAACGTAAGCATATTCATTAAAATTATTTAACCCCCTTATCAGCAAAAGTAAGAAAAGTTCTTACCCCCCCTTCCATGCTGAGGTAAACATTGTAAAAAATAATTTTTTCATTTTTACAACATAGACAATGTGTGGGATGTCATATATGTAAAAAAGTAAATAACTACTGCTGACTTGATCAAAATTTAAAATCCCCACCCCCATGTGATCAAAATAATAATAACTTTATTAACAACGTATACAGATTAGAATACAATTAATACAAAATATGTGAACAAAGTGGTTTGGCGATAAGAGCAGAGCTCTTGTTTCGCAAGAAGTTTTAAAGAATATCTAAGTACATGAATATTTGTATAAAAATTGGTAAGGCCTTCATGGAGTAGAAACTACAAAACATTTTATTAAATTTTGTGAATTTGGTGTTTATGTAATACTTGAATGGCCCCTAATTCACGAAGATAGTAGGTAAAGGGCAAATGGATGCAGTTGATTTTTCTAAAGTTTTTGATCGTGGAGATCACAATAAGGCTATTTGGTTTGTTTAACTCAGCTGTAAAATGGTTCAGTAGTTTTTTAAGTAATCGAACCGAAAAAGTGGAAGCTGGACGTGTTACTGGTTACATCAAATATAATGAAGGTTTCCTCTGGGGTACCTCAGGGTTCCCCTATGCACCAATATTATTTAATATATTCATCAATGGTATGGCAGAACGTTTTTCAAACTTTTCAGGTTACATGTGGTTATGAAAATAATTTAAAATTATATATCAAGGTTTTATAAAAGAGATAAAAAATAAAACTTGTTATTTAATAAATGAAAGTGGCAAAATACTTTGGATTCATTATTCGACATAGCAAATATTTATCTCTCCAAGTTTTAGGGATAGTTCTATATATGGTTCTAGTAGTTTTAATATTAGATCACGGCCATATAATATGCTATGCAAAACAATATAACATGCAAAACAAGGTCTGAAGATTGTGTACTCATAAGATGGATATAAGTTCTTATTATTAACCATGAATATACGAACATCTGTGAAGTCCTTAATTCAAATCTGTTGAGTGGAAAGAAAGGAAACTGATAAAATTTTCATATTCAGGCTACTGAATGGCCAAATTATTTAACTAGAAAATTAAAATTTCTATATTTCAAACAGATTATTAAGGTTTATCGATTTCTTTCACATAAAATCCTATGCTCCAAATTAGGGCTTATACGCTGCCTGTGATATTACTTGGTGATTGAAACACGTGTCAAGGGGTTAAAAATAACGGTTTGGTGTTGGGAAAAAACTCCAGTACCAAACGTTTCATATGCTACTGCGACAGACATCATCAGTGGTATGATTGCGAGGACGAATGTTATATGTCTCACCAACGACTTTAACAAGTATTTGGGCAGATCGAAAGACAAGACAACAGAGAAAAAGTCTGAGATTTATGAACTGAGCTGTGACAATTGTGATAAAAAGTTTGTTTGTCAAACTAAATGGACCTTAGTAGATCGCTATGAGGAACATCTTTCACATATTTTGGTTTCATAGACCAGAGAAGTCTAGTGTCGCTCAACAGACATCAGAGAAAGGCTACAGAATATATGAGTAAAGCTTGAAGAACTTAAAAAAGGTATTTAGATTCAGTTCCTTTGCTTTTCATGAAAAATAATAATGCATGTCACGCCTTTTTACTATCAGGAGTAAAAAATGTATTCAACAATACTCAACTTAACATTATAAACAACAAACAACAATATTTCATAATAAGATTTCATTAAGCAAATATCTTCAATGCTCGCTGGGCGAGGCAGGAGTCAGCCTTTTTACCTTGTATGTATGTATCTGTATGTGAGATGAGAATTGAGAAAGTTGATACTCTATGTAGCAAGAAAAAGGCGTTTTTATCAAAGTGAATAATGGGTTATTAATCAACTTCTTTCTGGAACTATGACGTTTTCATTAAGGATGGTAGATATTTCCTCGAGAAAAAATTAATAAATAAAAATAGAATAGAACCTCGTGTGAAGAAAAACCATGGTTAATTTTAAATTAAGGAGGGACGTTACAGTATAGTAATTAATGACAGGTCTACCGAAAACATTTTGACAATAACTAATGAAGTCAAATTGAAGATACACTTTAAGTTAATGATTTTGTTTCAAGGAATGTACAAGTGAGTCAGTTTTTGATTCGGAGAATGAATCAGTCTATTTTTTTCAAGATGAGAGAGATATATGTTAGATGTTACGAAATTATACATACTGTGAAGACATTTTACATATAAAATACTATCGATCCGACCAGGAGCCGAACATGCATGCCTATATTTTTTCTGTCATATAATCAATTCAGCTTATCCATGAAGAAGGCTCAACTTTTTCACCTCAAGGGTATGCTTTTGAATATTCAAGGGTTGGGAATGTTGGAACCTCTAGAAAGGTCTTGAACAGACTAGAACATAAGATAGCTTTCGAAAGCATGCCACAATATTCCAGAACATCTCGGTACATTCTAGAATGTGATAGAGTGAGAAAACCTAGTCCAAAAAACAGTCTGGGGAGCATCGCTCAGGAATTGTTGAATGTCGTCAACGGCGATCCAGATTTGCTTGAAATAGTCATAACTGGTGACTCATCATGGGTATGTGGTTATAACATCGAAAACAAAACCCAATCGTCCCAGTGGAAGATCCCAGGTAAGCCAAGACCAATAATAGCACGTCAAGTTCGATTAAATATCAAGCTTTTGCTCACTATTTTTTTTCGATTACCGTGGCGCAGTACATTAGGAATTCTTTCCTCATGGTCATTCGGTCAATAAGGAGTTATGCGCCGCTTACGAGAAGCAAAACGAAGAAAACGTCCGGTATTAAGAAATTCCATGTCTTTTGCATTACAATAATGCACCTGGACAGTCGTCATTGCTTGTTCGTGATTTTTTGACCAAAAGCAACACCGTATTGATGCCTCAGCCACCGTATTCACCAGATTTGGCATTTTGCGACTTTTTCCTTTTCCCCATATTGAAGAGATTCATAACACGACGGCGTTAAGACCGACTCGCTGAGAGAACAAAGGACATACCACACACCTGAAGGGGGTGCTTTTGAATATTAGAGGAGTGAAAATTTTGACCTCTAGAGATCGCTCGAAAACAAGCCACACCATTCCAGAACATCTATAATATTCTGAATGTAGTTGAATAATAATAATATAATAATAATGTTTATTTTCGATAAAATACAAATTACAACACGTTTATAAACTAAAACTGAATTTGCTTGGCAATCCTCTCAAATTATTCTTTACGCTGGTAATATGCAAGTCCCATCTCATGTGCCTATCTATAATGATTCCGAGATATTTCGTTTCATTTTTTTCCACTATCACCATATTTTTGTCTATTTCCAAAGGTCCTAGATTAGGTAAAGGGTTGGAGTAAATTGTGATCGGTAAGTTATTGGTTTCAAAATGTAAATTTGTTGTATTTAAACCAATCACATATTTTTTGAAAGTCAATTTGGGCCTCAATTTTCAGGTCGGACCAAGATTCTCCCTTGTGCATAATGACTGTATCATCCGTAAAGCTGAAGAGACTTCCCGTTCATCCGATTTTCATCAACGTATTCATATAAACGGTAATTGTAATATACATACATATAACGATTGTAATACACATTAACGTTTTCATTTTCATACTTCAGTTTCCTGTTGTTGAAAGTATATAATGCAGATGAGAATATATTTCAAAACATGGATTATAAAGCGTCTGAATTAATTAATGGTTTTATTCATTGTTAATATTTTCAAGAATAATTAAAGCAATTTCAAGTTGTTGGAGAGATATTCTAGAAACACCCACATTAATACCAACTGGGAAATACTGTACCGCATTATAAAATACCCTGTACACCTGCTACACCTCTACACGTTTACTTGGTTCCTAGAATGTTTGGAATGAAACACTTTATATCCCCAGCTGAGCATTATTTTTAGCGACAGCTTGGGAAAGGTCAAGATTTTTATTCAGTTCGCTAACAATTTCCATTCAAAATTAAAAATATCCACAAACTGTGCGGGTGTATCAACAGCGGCTTGGAAAAGGGATCGCGGATTCTGAAACTGTAAAAAATTCTGTGCTTCGGGCAAAGTATTCCGCAAGGATCAGAGCTTGTCCCTTTATATGCTTTCTTGTTGATTTATATAAACCATGTCCTAAAAAATCAATTAGAAATATAAAAAAATGAAGATACAATAATCGGTCAGTCATGGCAAATAAGGGATAAACTGGAACATTACATGTAAAATGAGTTTTTATGATGCACTGTTTGGAACCCTTGGTGAAGTAATGAATATTACTTGAGTTTTCTCCCAACACCAAATCACACCAACACCTCGACATCTTCAAGAGGAAGATTAATCTTATTAAGAGAAAGATTAATCTTATTAAGAGGGAGAATAATCTTCCTCTTGTAGATGATCACTTGGTGATCGAAACACGTGTCGAGATGTTAAAAATAACGATTTGGTGTTGAGAAAGAACTCCAATAATATTCGTAAAATGAGTTACTTGAGCTTGAAGAGCCGAAATATACAGATATGAAAAAAGAAAACGGTACGTTTCGAAGCTTAAAAAACCTAACTTTAACTTTGGAATAATTTGACGTTATATTTAGAAGGTACGTAAAGTTATGCAGCAGATCTCAGGGTTTCAGGGGTTGTGGATTGACTGAATTAAAAAACCGATGATCGGTTGACACTTATAATGAGCTTTCCTCAAACGGGGTGTAACATGTCACAGGCGATAGCAGTCTATGAAAGTCGAAGAACAAGCTAAAGTGCCGCAATGCAAAGTTTATCATTCAAAAAAAATACTTTGTAAATTAGAGCTGATTTGCGTCATGGTAAGGCTGCCAAAAATATGATGGAATGCTGGCACGAAAAACTAACCCATAATTTTGTATCATTTGAATTGAACACTCTCGGGTAAAATGCTAAAGATTTCCGAATTGATGAGTTGCGAGTGGCCCAAATAATCGGCTGAATTTCACCCACACAGACAAAGAGATATTATGATTTGTTACAGTGATTAACCAAAGGAAAAAATAAAATCAGACACACTCTACTAATGATCATTTCAATCTTTTTCCTGATATTTATGGACTTGACAGTTCATTGAGAAGTTAATTACTATGCTGCCGAAATGATTTTCGTATACGTTTTGAAGCAAGGTCAGAGAATTCATAAATATTAACATTTTTACGACCGAGAGATCATGAGTTGTTTTTTTGGCAAACATTAACCTGTGTCAAACGATTCGCGTATTTTTGTTTGTTCCTCGTTTTCTGAACATGACGAATGCGTAGTATCGAATAGAAAGGAATGAAATTAATAATGGTAATACATCTAGCTTAATACTTTTTCTAAAAAAAAATAATTTGCCAATTAATATAGCTATTATTATTGACAGTGGCGTCTAAGTTTTTGCTAGTGCACTTCTTATTTTATCATTTAGAAAAACCAAACTACTACTTACAGATTTGCATGAAACTGTTTGCATATGCTAAATGGCAGTATTGATTTGGATTTACCTGAAACAAATTAGAAACGTTAGTTATCCTTATAGAACAATAATCTCAATATTAATTCAAATGAACATCATGAAATAATCTCGTGAAGGATTGAGCAGGTTTTGTTTTATCACTGACATCTATTATTATTGAAAAAGTTGTGAGTAAACGAAAATATGTCATTCGATATCATTTAAGATGTCTTTAGACATAATATTATTAATAATGAAACATATTTAAATGAAACTCCAAACTAAAAACTGTCGAGTTCAGTGTGGTAATCAGAATTTTGATGAAAGTTCTAAAACTGAATTGGTGTTGTAATCAAATTGCATTTTTGAAATTCTATTGCATTATAACATTTTTGATGACGATGGCATATCGACGCAATTTTGTCATAAACAATTTCAAAACTACATGAATCTAGTGATATGCTGAATAAAAAAAAATCGCTAATAATTTCATCGATTTTTGACATAAAGAAATAATAAAGGTCTGCCCTGAAAACGAAAGCTCATTCATGAAATTTTGTGTTCTTGTAGACTTCTCGAATGAGAAAAAATCCTTCGTATAGAAATGGGGAATGTTCCTGCCGACGAAAATCAAGTAGTTTTCATAAAAGAGCTCTAAAACAACGCATTTTAAACGTATCATTTCAACCTATTTCTTTAAAAAATTATATAAATACTTAAAAAAGAGGAATGAAATAATGCATTTAAAATTTAAAGGGATTCGTTTCTATTTCACCATTTGGCAACATCGGTTATAGCTAATAAAGGACAATTCTGTGACATATGAAATTTTGTGCACTTAACCTATCTTTCTCTATGTAAATAAATAACAAAACAACTGTTGTATTGAACTATAATTCATATTTTTCCTTAACTGTTGATTTATAAAGATACTTTTCCTTTTTTAAAGTAGAATATCTAGGTACGTATAAATTATTTCAACTTGATATATTATAGGTATGTAAGGTAAAATATTTTTAGGAATGGCAGGTGAAGTTCCAGGCGCTGTTGCCAATATGTGAATTAGAAACAAATCCCTTTATCCCCCTGTTTATATACTGAAAGAAAATTCAAAAAGTTTTATCATCCTTCGCCATTTTTCTTCGTGTACAATGAACAAAATACGATTCCTTCTTCAACACGCCGATGAGATAATATAGGTAAAATTTATAACTCGACTTGTGCAACAAACAAAATATTAGTGCTAACGTAAGAATAATTTACAAGACTGTTTGTTTACCCGTCGTTCTATTACAAAAACCAGACCCAGAAAAATTTATTTTATCTTCATCAAACAGATTGAAGAATACGGTCCTCTCACGTCGTATCTCAATATTTATCTGGAACTCTCTTATCCGCGTTTTATCGGCCTAGTGGCAGATTACAGGATTTGAACAGGCAGAGGATGTTTGGTCGGGATCCGTGAATGAAAATATTGTGTGTAGTCTTGAAAGAACGCAAGAAATGAGGTTAAAGGTGACGGGTTAATCAACTTCGTGAAAGGAAGCTGATTCTAAAGTCTAATATCTGAAAAATTGGCAATCACAGGTTTTGGAATGTTAAGGAACTTGTATGCCACTAGTTTTTTGAAGCAGACAAATTGGCATTATTCTAACCTAAAATGTTGATTGGAAAAAATACTGAATGAAACTGAAAGTTCAAAAGGGATTACAATACAATTCAAGACTCGAACGAGTTGATCTAAGAGCTAAGAGAGAACTCCTCACGAGACCTGGTGAGTAGGGATTGAGGCCTCGGCGTCAATTCTCATCAATTTCTCGAAACTTCGAACACAAAACTCCAGACTCGGTTCAACTCGAACTCAACGACAACAAGTATTATTATTATTTTGAATTTTAGAGTGGTACTTTAGAAGCCTCACTCCAGTTTAGTTCTCCATAATATTCAACAAGTAGATATGGATTTGTTACACCATAAATAAAGTTAACGTACATTGATATGGGATACAAAAAAATGTGTTTTATTTAATTTTTATATTGTCCAGTATCTTCTATTCAATTCTTTCTTGCTTGAAATATTGAGTTCCTTGCGACAGATTCTCAGGGCAGATGAAATCATTTCCGGGCCTACATCACTTGAAATATGATGAGAACTAGATTCAACGGAAGTCTGCTTGTACCTTTGCTTAACCTTGCCAGAAACACATGTATGTGTTTTCACCGAAAATGATGTGAGGTATTAGTAATGGGTCTACAAAAATAAAACAGCTGAGTAAGTATTTTTGAGAAGAGTATAGTTTTGGGGACTTCTGACTCAACAATGTTTGGTCAGGTTTAAAATAAAATCGAAGTAAACTGTAATACAATTGGAGATGTTTTATTCTTAACAGATATCAGTTAGTTGATAATAATAATAAAGACAGTAGTTTTTTTTAAACATAAGTCTTCACTTGAGTTCTGTTTGTGTTTGTATACGAACAGTTTCTATAAATAATATTATTTGTCCTTATGACGATATTTATCAACATACAAGGGGATCTCACAATTCAGATGAATTAAATCAGTAACTGCTTTATTTGTTAGAAATTTAACCACAAAATTATTTCAACGATAACAAATGAGTCCAATCGACTGCCAAAAAAGGGATGTTTTCAGTAGAATCTTGAGGGAACCAAAATAACACTTTGTATTAACTTTTTTTAAACGCCAACCCCAAATTTATGTATAGTGTATGACTGAGAACGATAAACGTTTTGAATATCCAATATGAAATGAATCGAACAATCTCTTCACAATCGATATGTACCGATTATTTTGATACTTTTAACATCGCTGATCTTAAAATTAAACCACAAAAAATATTTGGCATTCACTTCAGAAGCTCGATTTATATATGTATGTTATTTACATTTAAATGAAAAAGGTTGCGTTTTTAGGATTGAGAAATATGAGATCCGCTCCATGAGGTATCCCATCAATAACAGTTTCAGTTTCTTTCATACTCCCAGAATCATGAACTTGCTATTTATGTTTTTCTAGGTAATTTCCAATCACCAAATTTGTAACAACCTCAAAAAAACCGTGTTCGCAAAGTTGTTCCATCAACCCTTTCCATATCCATATTCATGTGTTTACCACGGCAGACCAACAAAAAATGAAGAGAAACGCGAAATACAAATTTACATACAAATTGATTCGGAATGTCGTAAAAGCGCTAATTGGATTTTACAAAAATCAATATTTTTAATGAGCGTAGGCACCGATATAAAGTATTGAGAAATCGTTATGACTGTCGAGGAAGGCCAATGTGAAAATCGACAAGTATTGCTTAGTTGTGAATATCTGCAGACAGACAAATAACAGATAAATTTCAATATTAATATACAGACGAGAGACTATGAAATGTTTAGGTGAAATTCATCCCAACTGCCTAAAAATATACCCGACGAGGTATTGGACAAGGAAATAGTAGTATTTGAGAAGTCTACTGTACTAATTTACTGAAAATATCGCATATGTACGAATAAATCGTTCCAAAATATCGGTCAGGTTTTCCCACAGAGTAGGTTAGGTTAGTTCCAAAGTGATTGGGTCTATTTGACCTTCCGCCGCAACCCGCAAGGGTTTATTGTTGCTCACACCTATCCACACTCAACTAAATAAACCCAGCTTCATAACGAAGCCGACTAGTTTGTATGGTGAGTGGTCTTTCATGTCAGATGGTAAGAGTACGGCTCTGTTTATGTATCAGGCAACAGAGTAGTTACATATGGTGTTCCTCAGAGTAGCATTATAGGACCAGTTCTGTTCATAATATTCACCTCAGAATGAATGGCTCATACTAATATTATGAGAAATATGAGCGTAAACAATGTGTAGTACCGAAAATGTGGCAGGTCGAATATCATTAAAATATATTTGTTGATTTTCAGTGCGATTTTCATTTCAAGGTTTTTCTTTCTATCATAACCTCACCTGTCATACCGCCCCTTGGTAACCATTACCCTTAGAATTCGAACAGGAGAAATACTGAGTTTGACACAAACATATGAACAAACAGTTCAACCATGTGAGTGCTCATTCCACAATTTATTATTTTGGATCACTCTTGCGGAAAAACAATGTCGGCAAGTATCTTCAGAAATGCTCCAAAATGTTAGAGAGCGTTTCGACACCTTTTGGGGGTTTATACAAAACACACATTTTTCAATTTGTTTTCATTACTTGTCATTATCTGTCAAATGCTGTACCATAATTTAAAATATGAAAGAGTTGTGACCTTTTGTAAAGATAATCAGACTTCCAATAGAGTGAAGTGATTCTAGAAATCTCGAGATTATATTTGAATAATAGCTGTTTTATAGCAATTTTTCTGGCAAAATGCATATATAGTGAAGTCGTAAAAATGCCCTCTCTTTACTTTTGAAGGTGACTAGATATCAAGGCCGGGTAAAATTTATAAAAAAAAAAGTATTTTTTAATAGTGTGACGCCGAGAGGTATTGTCATATCTCGTTTGATTGGTTCTGTAAATTAAAAAGAACTAAAAATTTTGCTTTTTTGTAAACTTTGTTCAATATTTGGTATCTGTTTACGTTCGAACTGTTCAATATTAGTTATATTTTCGTTCATGGAAAAAACTTTAATGGGTAAACATGAATTTGAATGTAATAATTAAAAGATTATTATGCAATTGGAAACGAAGCCATCGCTGTGATTTTTAAAATCCATATTACGAAACCTCTGTTTTTCCTTCATCGCGGAAAAGTTATTCATGACACAAAACGTGTAATTTGCATCGATCGTTTATCTTTTCGTATTTCCAGAATCGCTTCGAACGACCTTCGGCAAAATTATTTTTCTTGAGTCACCGAGAAAAACTTGGCTCCTAGCTGCAGTTTGACGACGATAAAGGAATGGACTTGGATTCCTGGTTCATTTGCCAAACTTATTTTGATCCATACCAGATATTCGAATGATATTTATTGGGTGTTTGTGGACTGAAATACCTTTCGAGATACTATTACTAAATCCTTGTTGACAGGTTCCAAATTGTTTTATCGAACTGAGAGAGTTATTAATGTAGGAAAAGTTTGCGAGTATTTTGATTCGTATTGCTTTATTTTCGTCACAAACTTACTGAAATTTATTGTTATGTAGAGGAGGTTCAAAGTAGGATAAGAGTAGTTATGTACCTCCCTCAAAAATGGTGAATTGCTGTGAATTAGGGATAAAGAATTCATGAGAGCAGCGGTTTTTGATCGATATTCTTTCAGGTCGATTTTTTTTTTCATACAACTCGGTATAATTATAATCATTACGGTATTATAATCGATTCTGATTATACAAAAAGCTTTATTAGATTCAGACAATTTAAAAATTAAAAGGGAAGATGACTTTGATTTTGACTAGTAAGACACTAAAAAGAAAACATTTGGATGATTTATTATGGCTTGTTTATTTTTACTTATATGCTGGGGAGATATACAAATGAACACGAGCACAAGATAAGAAGAATTTATTTCTCAGTGCGGCGTCTAAACTGAGTTAGGGTTAAGTTTACGAAATAACCCGTCATCTTGGTAGTTTTTTCCAATCTGTATAAATGAGAAGTTCCAATTCAAAAATTAGCAGAAGTGTTTTTGAAAAAAATCGTTTCGGCTCTTTTTTTATTAATTAATCTCTCCTGACAATAGTTTCTTTTCGATTCAGCTGAAGAGTATTCTTGATACAGGATCATACCATATGTTTGTAGGTGAGTGATTACCATTCATCGATTGAAATATTGAGTTTCCCTAAATATTTTTTTCGCATTACGTTCGAAATTTCGAAACGTATCAATATTTTTTTTCAACATTTTAGTTGACATAATTTGGTATGGAAAAATACTACAACCTCACATTTCATTTGGATCCAAAATATATTTCAGAAAAGCTTTAATTTCATCAATTATTTTCCTCAAAACAAATTAGACAGGATTTCACAGCGATTAAAATCTGTTCTGTTTTTCCGTTAATGAGCTGTCGCCTCCCTACGAACTAAAACTCTCAAAAGTCGAAACTAGTGCGAGCTAAGGACTAACGAGGTCTCACCTTTCAACGTGTGATTCCTAACACGGATTAAAAGCACTTGACCTGTTCAACCAATTGAAATGAACCCATCAAGCGCTATCAACATAAATATCAGTTTGATCTTTCTCTTGAAGATGATAACTTGGTGATCAAAATACGTGTCGAGGTGTTAAAATAACGGTTTGGTGTTGGGAAAAAACTCCAGTAATATTCATTACTACACCAAAGGTTCCAAAAAGTGCATTGAAAAGTCAATATTTTGAGAGATACTTATAATGTTCGGAACTTGAAAATTTAATTTTTGAAATTATTTTTTTGAATTTAGATTATCTTTTTTCCTTTGTACACCAAACGCAATAATTCAAAATATGCGAAATTGCATAATTTGCAAAATTTTGTTTTAAGCAAATGCTTTCGTGTATAATTTTTTTTTTCAAATTTCAACTATTCGTGCTTGATAAACTCGGAACCTTACCTTTGAAAATTTTTCAAATCATCAGCTCGATTGAATAGAACGAATCAGAGAAGGGCGAATAGAATGAATCAGAGAAGGGCGAATAGAAAAGTTGTAGAGATAAAATATTTGGTGACGTTCAGAAAGAGGCTGAAAGTTTCTACCAGCCCCAATCACCATTTCTTTACAAAAAGCAACTCCATCCACAACCCGTTTTCTTGTACAGTCTTACGTAGACAGCCGTACATGAAAAATTCAAACGATTAAAACATAAAGCCCATCTAGAATTACGCAATAAGAATAATAATAAGGGCCGAGAGCCAGCCATGTAGCTAGCACACATGACCGCCTGCATTGAGTGTAATGACTACCATGTCCGGTGGTCATTGCCTGAGACAATCTAAGCGTTAACAGGAAGGACTGATAACTCTCTGGGAACTCACCATGAAGAAGTCAGCAGTCGCGCAAGGTTATCTATGACAGGTCCTCACTCTCCTATCTTCGGCGAAATGATCAACAGTGACATGCCGATGTGTGTTGGTGATGAATCGACTGTGGTGGTCCGAGCATGCTTTGGAATAAATTTTTTCGTTGCGAAAGTCATCCCTTTGCCAATGACGAACTAAGAAAGAAATTTTTACGGACTAAAATGTTTATCCAATATAATATCTTGTACATATTCTGTCCATAGTAAGGAGTAATATGGACCACTTTTTCTGACTATTTGTTAACACCTATGAAAGGTTTGCTGAAAAATCATATTCATGAGAACTGGAACTGTCACATTTGAAAGAAATACATTTCGTTTGTGTACGGGAATGATCAGAAAGTACTTATCTATTATTTATCTTTTGATTTTCATGGAATTATTTTCCAGCAGCTTGACTGCATTAACCTTTGTCGATTTTATATCATTTCTAAAAACATACGGATTCGTTTTCCGATGGCATTTCAGGTTAGCTTCCCAAATTGCTGCTACCGCAGTTGTCAGTTGATTGGTCAAACCACCAACACTGACATAAAAACTTGGCAAGTTGACTTGGGTGTCACATCAATAGGTGGTTCCACTTATGTTTCACTTGTGTTTACGCAGCTATTTCTATCAAGTACTTTTCTGGTTTTTCACATTTTGTGAAAATGGATAATAACAACAAAAATCCACAAAAACCAACCAATTACTATCTCGACATTAAAGTTGAACATGTCGCAATTTCATCTGTTAAAACAGTTAGGTTGAGGGCAGTTTCCAAATAGTGGTATTGCAAATGGTTTTTCACTATTTCTTAACACTGTTGAAGTTTGCTGGAAAATAATGTTTAAGATACATTTTCTATAATTAGTCTTTCTATTAGGGTTGTGTTAGGCTGTGTTAGTGAATACACGCCTGACGAAGCTATTGTATAGCGAAACACATGTTGCGTTTTGTAAAACTGAGAATCTGACAATGAAGTGTTTGTTGAATACCATTGTCATTGTTAACCAAGTATTTTATTTTTCAATTCAACCATTAGAAGAACCATGTGTTTCCAAAGTTATTTGAAATGAATATTACAATAAGAAGACCCTGGAAACATTTGAATAAAATGAAATGCCCCCGCATCTGAAATAAACCGATTGTTTTATTCAGACAGTTACTGAAAATAATTATAATCCATGTTGCGGATACACTCACAAATTTGAATATTCATCTTCAGTCTTGTATTCATACACTTGGCCAAATGTTCAGGATATCCTCTTGACCCTGACCAATAACTATATCCCGAGAATGTATGGTTAACAGGCGGCTAGCCTGACGAAAATAACAAAAGCACATATTTGTGCCAAGTGTGTAGGTTTCGGTATTGAAAAAATAAAAATCTAGGGATCCTCTCCCACAAAAGAAATAGGAACAAGAGTTGTTTTCTCGCCACGAAGAAATACTTGTTACAGACCTGCTCTTGACGTGACAAGAGTACTTCTTATCCATAAAACCTGTTAGTATCTTTATAACCTAATTTTATGTTCCTCGAGAATCGCCATTAGTGTCAGAAAGTGTTTGTGACCAAGCAGACGAACGTTGAAAGCTATTTACCTTACTTGCAGTACGTGAAATAAGTTAAATTAGTATAATTGGAAAATTGTTTTCTATAAAAAAATAGGCGACGGGATTTTTTGTCGGGTGTCGCCAATTCGAAGTTTTTGCATATTAGAAGGTTGTTTCAATTATTAGTGGTACGACGGTTCTTCAATCGATAACAACAAATTTTCCCACTATCAATTTAATGTCTCGTCATTTCCATTTGTATTCCAGGATATTGGCTACGGATGCACATCTTGACCATCAGCAGGAGATTTCAGATCTTGATGAGGATCTAGAGGTGATTTTGAATTGGGGTCAAAGTAAACAGGTTTCATTCAATACAACAACAAAAAAAATAGGCATCGGTTTTCTCCAAAACACCAATATGTTTTGGCACAATCATGTCGCTGGAATTGCAAAGGTTGCTTCTCAAAAGCTTGGAACACTGATCCGAAACAGAAAACTGTACAAACCTCAGCACCTTCTGATGCTTTATAAAGCTCTGAGAACTTTTTTCCAAATGGATTCAATTTTCAGCAATTCAAATCCAATGTGAATCGCTTTCGCACAGGCACCGCTCTTAGAGCACCTTCAGGATGTTCCTGTACTGCTTGTGTTTTGTTAAAAAAATTAAGACTTTGACTAAATTAATCAATCATGTGAGGAAATTAATCAATCGTGTTAGGAATCACACTTTAAAAGGTAAGGCCTCGTTAGTCCTTAGCTCGCACAAGTTTCTCAACTTCTGAGAGTTGTCGGTCGTATGGGGGTGACAGTTGACTAGCGGAAAACAGATTTTAAACAGATTAGAACTCAGAGCACCATTTTAGAAGTTTTATATTTTGTCAAATGTCTGTGTGCAAAAATAATCAATGAGAGATGTTGATTGTCAGATGAAACTTTAATTATTTGCTTTTAAATACCTCGTTACGATTTCTTCTGCACTACTCACGAAATAAAAATATTTGGGAACATAAATATGATACAAAGTTGTTTCCACAGAACGTAATACCTATGTAAAACAGCTGGTAAATATTTCACAATATTTGTAAGTATTCACGAGGCTTCCCACATCAAATTTGTTCAACACGTGTTATGTAGACGAATTCTGAACATCTTTTGGGTTTTATACATATGGAAACAAGGGGAAAAGCGATAATAAGACTAACAGTGACTTCAGGTAAAGGAAATAGATAAAACGTGGCAGTGAATTATTATTTGGAGAAGCATGTATCCAAGTGTTTCTCAAATAAAACTTTGTGAATAAATATTGACTAATAGATATTAATTTTCCAGACATTCAAATCGGGCCCTACGTAAATGAATATTCCGCTCGAGTAAATGTGGAAATAATAATAAAAACAACTGAAGCGCTTAAAACACAAGGACAAAAAAGCAATGTTCTAATGCGGAAATAAGTCGAGTTCCATTCTAAAACGTAACCACTATAAATAAGAACATTGAACTTTATAAACGTCCCTGAGCATTTCAAAGACCCCCCGAAATAAATTCATATCTTCTCTTGTCGAGTCTCATTAGAATAACGTACTTTTTCTGCGCATTATCGAAAATGTCGTTGGATATACGAGGGTTAAAAGCATTTATTTTTCGGTGTGATGAGGGCATTGTATTTATTAGTGAGTTATTGAATAACCACAAAACTCCTAGGAGACTACACCGTTATTTCATTTTAATAACTTTCATAAAAACTGCGCAAAAACAAGGCAAATTGTGATCATTACATCATTTGTTGTTTATTAGTATTAGTTATAAATGTTCCATTTTTTTTTAATATTTCGGAACTGAATTCATATTCCTTCATAAACTTCTTCATGAACGCTTTTTTCAATTTCCGTCGTCTATTGTTTTACTCGCTAGTTTTTTTTTAGCTACAGTTTCCATAATGAAAACTCTTATACAAGGTAGTTACGAAATGAAGTATTTCTGAAATATTTAATTTCGATACAACTCTGAAAAAATTTGACGGTTTGTAGAACTTGGCAACAATTTCAAATGAAATTGACCTACTGATCTACCATATATACGCTATGTATCACAAATGATGAATAAATATTATTATTATTATTATTATTTGTAGAAAATAAAAATATTTCAAAATCAGAGAATAGTTTGTGGAAAACGGTAGTCTATTATAGAAAAGTGCAAGAATAGTTTGTGACAAAGATGAAAAGTAAATGAAAAAGTTAGAATGAGATTTGGAAAAAATAGTTTTCAAAAATATATTCAAAATGTCTGATATCTCTTTACGAACCATTATCAGCGAAAGTAGAAACTAGATATTAACGAGAACTTACATTCTAACGTGTGATACATAATAGGGAAAATAACAATTTTGTGAAAAACATGAATCAGCTATGACGAAAATGGCAAAACAGGAATAGTCTTCGACAAAATTAGAACAATAACAAGAATTTAAAGAAATGGTTTATAAAAACAGGTATAACACAGACCAGATGGGAAAAATTTATGAAAAAAATGCGAAAAATATGTGAGTGTTAGGAAAAACTGGAACACAATGACATACATTACAGAAGTTGATTAGTGACATTAGAACATTAATGGGCCATATATCCAATCGAAGCTGGATAAACTTTTGAAAGTATTTTTCTAAGTGGATAATTCAAATTCATTCAAATTGCCGGGAAAACTGTAACGAAATCCTCCATTAGCATTTGAGGAAAGTTTCAATGACCCTAATAACCCACTGAAAAACTAACTATGCCAGCAAAAAATAATACACGAGTTTTTAAAAATAGGCTGGCATCATATAATGAAACACACAAATTATTGTATACTGGAATATAGTTTCAAATAGTGATATTGTTAGTCATTCAAATTATAAGCTACGGAAAGAATGTAATTTAGATTTGAGAATATTAACCGATTTCTTAGTATATTATGTGATGTATCAAGTGGGAAATCCTCATTTAGATAACAAAACAAATAGCGAGACAAATAGAGAAAGATAGAGAATGATGAAATCTTTCAAGTATGTGAGATAATTTATGAAAATAATTTTCACCTCTTTTGAGAACTTATTTAAGGGTTAACAGTAACGTTTTAAACGAACGGCAAATTGAAATATGATGAAAACTTGTTTTAATACGTATAGTTTTAGTGCTGCATGCATCACAGTGGTTTTTCTTTAAAATGCAAAAACCGTGTTTTATAATTGTACGATTTACACAAGATCTATAATGGTTTTGGCCGATACTTGATGAAAATCCTTAACGTATTCAAAAAATACATTATTCTTTAGTGCCCCCCCCCCTTTTATTTTTTGAATGGGTAACTCAAAAAATTGAAATTTGGGATAATGAAATTAATGCATGAATACTTTATTTTGAAGTGAAATTGACAGAGGAACTGGGCGCCATCTTGAAAGTTTGATATTTCTAGAAATATTTCTATAAATATTTCTTTTTATCTGTCATACGGCAATTCCAACAACCCGAGGTTTGTTTAAGTTATTTTATGTTTATAAAAACGACAAAAAATGACAGTACGACAATGAACATCATTGTTTAGTATATACTCATTAAGTTTTCGATTTTACTATAATAGAATGGTACCACGTCAACAATCTCTGAAATGTTCACTCGTTCAAAAATTAAAGGGGGGGGGGCATTAAAGAAAAGCACAATTCTTTCATATTTTTGCTATATTCTCTGTTCTTTTTTTCCGAAACCTTCTCGTCTCATTTAATGTACCTGGAAATGCCACGAATCCACAACTTATAGATGAAAATCATTATTTTATAACAATTAAAGTACGGGTATGTATTCATATATCAAGAAACAATACTTATCTCGACAGTATGCAACTCCTAAAGGATTTTTCCATAGTGTTTACGGCACTGATGAAGTTTGGCACGATATTCAAAAATTACTTCCATATTCAGTTCAATGAATTCGAATAATAAATTCCTAAAGATATAAGAGGAAGAAGTGGCATACTTGTAAACCTAACATTTATTTTCCATGGTAATAATGAAACATTTTTCACAAAGATTTTCGAAGTGACAACTTCTTAAAGGAGGGTAAACCACTTGGTAACGTAACGCATAACGGCACCAGTATGTCACGCTTTCTTTTCTCCTAACCCTAACGAAAAGTTAGTTTAATAATATACTATAATACAATTTATCAATAACATGTATTCAACAAGTCTATACCTCTATATATTTTTAGCGTCACTGCTTCGATATATATATATATATATATATATATATATATATATATATATATACACATATATGCATATTACCTTTGCTGCGATTACTTGATATTTTATTTAGTTTAGTTTATCTGTTTAAAATCTGCTTTTTCGTTAATCAGCTCCCCTACGAACGACAACCCTCAGAAGTCGAGACTTGTGCGAGCTAAGGATTGGCTTGGAAAAAACGTTTGGTTGGGTAACAAGATCAATTATACTTAAAAAAAAACAATTGTTTTCTTACCGACGTTTTGAATTTAATCAACTTCTTTTCATGGTTCGATAGGTATTTTTTTCGATAATTGTATCAACAATCAATTATAAACTCACTCTGTACATTATTCGTACATTATTCCTTACACAGCATTGATGACATGACCTTTTCCATTCAACACAATTGTTATTGAGATTGTATTTCGTAATAACTTCGCAATAACGCACTTTTCTCAGTGTGATATCCCCTCACACCGATAAAACAAACGAATTATTGACCAACCGCGCCCTCAAATAAACAAAATCCATTAATGAATGCAAATTTCTATTCCGCATATTATAACATCGAGTCACACGTGTTAAAATGCATACGAAAGATTAGACCAGGCCGTTAAACATTAGATAATACTAATTGATATGTACTTTCCCTTCTGAATTATCCGTTTTTCGAACGTAAAAATACCTGAGTTATTGTTTTCTGCGAGAATTGCATCATTTCGAGGTTAGGTGCAACTACTGGTCTTGCATGGACTGCAATTGTCCTAGATAGGTTTTTTCGGAGCTGACACCCACAGGCTAGTTATGTCTTTGGAGATAAAACTACATCGAATCCAGCTGAGTATTTCATTCCTCAACAAATGATAACAAGGACTTTTCAAGAATCGATAATAAAAATGAGATACAAACAACTCTTTAGTAAATTACCACTAATGTGCTGGGAATCCCATGTTGGACGGTAAGACCTCGTTAATCCCGAGCATCCACTAGATTCTACTTTTGTGGGTTGTCGTTCGTGCGAGGACGAAAAAATACATTCGAACATTTTCAATAAACCATGATTTGCAACGCAGTAGTAGTAGTAGTCCAAGTAAGAGTAAAAAAAATTGGTCGCCTCTCACCAATTTTGACGTATCCTATATCAACCTGTGATCATGAAGGATTTATAAATTATTATTATTATTATTATTAAGCAAACTACTGGTTCTAATAATCGGTCGATCACCTCAAATAGAATAATAACATCAATGAGATTATCGCCAATATAGGTACATTACTTGGTATAATCCATCTGAGTTTGGAAAATTAGATGCCAAAATAAGTAATGAACTACTAGAAATAACGCCTTTGATTTCACATACTCTTCATGGAATATTGAACATTTTGGAGATGTCAAAAGCATCAAGAAGTCTGCTGTGTGCTCCGCGAATACCAAAAAAAGTCCAGCAACAAGCAAATTAATTATACCAAATCCATTTGTTTCACTTTTACAATTTCAAATGTTTCTTATACGTGTCGAAAGAGAAGTGCCTTACAAGTTTTATATGATTATATATCCGGCTTAGTTTAGGGAGATGAAACGAGATCGTGATGGTTTTTTCACTGATGATATTGACCTCGGTTCTTGCTTTATATACCTCTACCAATGAGTAATTCTACGCATACAATAAAGGTTTCGACAGGTCCACAATGTTCCCGAACAATTCACAACATTCCAGAATGTTTAAGGATGTTCGGTAATGTTGTTTTCGAAAACTCTCGAATGTTCTGAACCATTCTAGAAATCTCAAGAGGGCCAAACTTTCAACTGATGTTTACAATATATCTTATATCTACAACAACAAGCCTATTAGATTAAAACGGAAACCTTAATGGATAGGCGATGGAAGGCTATACACGTATTGTACACCTCCTTCAATACTTTTATTGATTAAGCCATTTATTTTTCTGGGTCATTTTCTCGACTATTCCACGACGCAGCGAAGTATTCTATCTTGTTTTCAATAACTTGGAAATAAACATCATTGTACGTCATGTGAACGAGCGGACAGTTTTATCGTCATGAATGCTTCAGGAACAGCACGTGATATATTTCGTGGCGGTTTCAGGCCTTTCATTGCATCGAGCTTGATTAATAATAGTAAACATACTGCTGGTCTTTTACACGGCACTGCAATTGTTTTTCAGATTATTCTAATGAGGAAGTGAATCATTTTCATTGTAAGCGTCAATACGACTACTTATGGTTCGGTTGTGTAAAGAATTGCACTACATTCAATGTAAACAAAGTGAGGTAACACAAACTAAGGAACTAAATTTCATTTTAAATTAAGGTGGCACAAAAATTAAGTATAAATTCATGCAAGCAAAAACGTTCGACCAGGAATTCTCTTTCCCAACCGTACAGCTGAAGCTACTGAACCTAGAATCTTGAAATAGACAGGTAGGTTCCTTGTAAAGCGTAAATAAGCATCAAAAAAGGGAATCAGGAACTTAAATAAAATTCCATTAAATGAGAAATATATATAAACTATTGACACCATTCTGTTTCTCCTACTAACTTTCCCAACATTCTATATAAACGTGAAACGTAATATACCTCCCAGTATATTTAGCAAAAAATGTGATTGGAACCCGTTTAGTATCTCGTTTCCAATCTGCAAACGTTGAGGCAGGTTTTGCAACAATAAGGTGCCAATATTTTTCGAACAAATATCTATCTCAGAATTATGTAATTTCGTTGTCCCCCATAAAATTATTAATGAGCGAAAGCGATATATGTTTAGCCGTGGGAGTCAACACCTTGTTTGTACTGTCCGAAATGGTCGGTTTCGGTTATAGTCCGGGAAATAAAGTTGAAAATTTCACAATGCTTTGTGGGATGAATTTATCTAATTTAAAACTGGGGTTTTTTGAGAATGCTGAAGATGGATGAAGCTGTCATTTTTGAACACGTGAAGTTAACTTGAAGAGTTTCAATACTATCAAATTGAATAGAATTTGACATCTCATCTTATAAGTTTGTTACAATCACTGTGAAAAATTGACTGAAACTAACGTACCTATATTAAGCAGTATCCCAGTGTACGAGCCAGATTTATAAACTTCAAGAAATATACGAGGTTTGGCTAGAGAAAATAACAGGATTTTTGTTGTAAATTTTTTAATTTTTTCCTACATAAATTTCACTTAATTCCCTTCAATATACTCCCCTATACTAATTCAATTTATTAATGTCGTTATGATGATCATCTCAAACTGAATATTTTTTAAGGTTATGTTTGTCATATCAAAAAAATGTGATGAATGATTGGATTCCATTTAAGTAAAGTAGAGAAAACCTATCAAAGATATTACATCCAGAGATGATTATTGAAGTTTACGTTTCCAGAACATCTAGAATTCATTCTGTCTTTAGTCAACAATTGATTTGACGTGACAAAACATTTCATTTTGACCGAATGTCAAAATTGCGATATTTTTTCTACTTTGAGGAATAGATCTAGGACAGTTCTAGCTACGTTGGGTGATGAATGATGCACTAATTGAATGAATACGAATAGGTTATTTTAAAGTCTCAAGTATTCAGTCATTGGAATAACTAGATAAATCCAGGAATGTTTACCACTGTCAAAAACCAAAAAATTATTTGGAAAACTGATAATTTTCAACACTACGATGTGTTTTGAGGCCTTCAATATGAAAATGTGTTTCACAGATGTCGACCCTATTTTGCTTGTACTATAACTAAACTAAGCTTTTGCCATTTCAATTTCCCTGGACTAAACAATTTTGCCCTCGACTCGTTGTAAACAACGTATCGAAATCAACGATAACACCATTAAAAGAAAAGTACGACGTAGGAAACTATTTGTTAACTCCTATTTAACAGTTTCTCGCTGGTTTGATAACAATTTACGCTACATTCGCGATTTTTTTGCTTGCTGGTCGCAACGCGCCTTTTAGCAGACTCGCCAAAATGATTTTTCGAAATGAACGATGTAGGAAATGCAAGGAATATCGGTTACACGACGAGGTCAAGGACGAAGTTGAAAACTTACACTCGTTGAGCTGTCTTTATGAGGACATCACAAGTGGATGCTGTTTTTGATGACAAGATTGCAACTAGCATACGGGGATTTTTCCGGGGTGATTTTGAGAGCGTCATAAAACCAACACATATGAGCATATTACGAGGTAGTGATCTTGTCATGAAGAAGGTAATAGACAAAAAATTGAATTGCATATTTGATGAGCACTAGCATATACCTGTGAGTCTCAAAAAGTTCTACATACGGAACTTAATTATTGCTTTATAATGTTGATGAGAAGTAATGAAAACAAAAGCAGTCAAATGACATTTTTAGCAACTGCTCTAAAATATACAATGCATTTCTTTAATTTCTTTAATGCGCCCCCCCTTTTATTTTTTGAACGGGTCAACTCAAAAAATTGAAATTTGAGATGATGAATACTTTTATTTTGAAATGAAATTGGCAGATGAACCTTTCAAGATGGCGACTTGGCGCCATACTACTTTTCCCAGTCATTGAATTGGCCGTCGAGGTCTTACAGAATGGCCAGCCCACTTGCCAGATTTGACACCTTTGGACTTTTTTATGGGGCTATTTGAAGCAAAAGATATACGAAACTGAACCTGCTTCAATATTAGATATAGGGCAGAGAATAATAAATTTGTTGAGATATTGACGTTACTGTATTTGAAAATGTTCGGCGTGAAATATCGGATACGCTGTTCAGATGTCAAGAAGTTCAAGGCAACCATTTCGAGCGTCTCCTAAACTGACATCAAGCTTATTACCTCATATTATGTAGTTAAACGTCAATGTATTCAGGCAATTATTAAAAGTTCCGCCATTTTGTAGTAGTTGAAGATATTGACATTATATTTTAGGGTTGTGAATAAAAGGGGGTACATTGAAGAAATGCACTGTATATTCAGTAGTTCACATGAAAAACAAAATATGTATAATATATAATAGTGAAAACACCGACATTCCATGCGTTATTTTTCTATTATTATCCAAGAAAATACAGTGAGAAAAACAAACCATGGAAATTCAATAATCTCTCCTCTGCGTTTGTCATTAGTTTAACATTGAATTTGATAGATAGGGGCGTCTACATATAAAATATTATGACGATAATTATTCCTGTAAATCACTGAAATCAATGGGCTCAGAATGGAACTCCGGAGAATTTTTCAAGATGTGATGAACATAAGTTATCGCAGAATAAAATTGGTATAGTTTTTTATAATTCACCGAATGAATCTATGAAACATTTATCTTCCGGTTTGGGAAGCGTAATATCTCCGACATTCCATTTTCTGTCAACATAATCAAAGGCTCCGGATTAGTCTGGATTTGTCTTCGATGTCTAATTAAACTCACAGGCGGTGTGACTAAGAATTCTAACAGGTATTATTAATTCTGATCATTAACAAGGTTATATTTTACGTACGATTTCTATGAACCCGACGAATCATCTTCATATGGAATGGTAATTCATATTTATCTCAGTAACAACCTACAAAATGTATGACAAGTATATTGATCATCATTATGTTGTATGGATGAACGAACAAAGTTGGTAGGAACAATATTGTACAGGTGAAATTATTCTACTTCAGACGAGTAAAGACAGCAGATGTCTGAACTACCAAGTAAATTTTTATTGCAACTTGACAACTCATTTTTTTCACCCGCATAGATTACAATCACCAAGTAGAAGTTGCCATACTTGTTAAGTTAAAATATTAGTTTTTTCATGTAAGAATCCCATGACCAAAAGTTAACCCAAGAGTACAATTTTGTACTTTACAATTCTTCGAATATATCATTCGTTGCAAATTATGTGAATACTTCGACTGAATGTAGACTTAACATTAGTTCCAATTCAATTTCGTGAGCAATATTATGAAAACTATAATTGGATGAACGTTCAAAATATGTTCAATCCATATTTTTTGAAAATTTTTTAGTGGAGTCAATATTTCTTACTGTTTTTTTTTGGTTTTCACCTTCAAAAATCTGAAAATTAAACAAAGCTAGATCAATAATCTACAAAAGTGTAATAAAAAGCCAAAATTATGACGAATCGGTTACAGATATGGCGAACAACTCTTAGAAGTACTAATACATATTGAGATCTTTTCTGACACGAACAAAGTCCGAGAATTACTATTTATAATATACCTTGTTTTTCTGGTGAAAGTTATATAGGTGAAACTACAAGACCTCCTGATGCAAGAAAAAACGAACATCGTGAATATATGAAGAGAAGACAAATAACGCCATCGAGGATAGCAACAATCAACTGGCAATTAAATGGTGTAAAACAAAAATTGTTGCCAAAGTTGCCCCTTATATCTTTTTAACAGGTAACAAGCGTATTTCAAATGTATCTGTGGAAATGGATTGTATATGGTTACCATTGATATGGCGAAAGTTTGAAAACAGAAATATTATTGTTAACTGAATTTTACAAAAGAACCTTGTATGTGTACTGACTATTGAATATGACATCTGAACATTTCATTCTTTTCACGTCTGAAAAACGAAATATACCTCTTTTCATCTGAGAAACTGCATTAGTTTCCAAAAGGCCATTTTAAAGAAGTTATGTATTAAAATATTATTTTCTCAATCGTTCAATTTATTTGTAGGGAAAATGTATGAATAGGACAGAAATCGTAGGTGGAATATTTTAGTAAGCCTCATTTATATGTAAAAATGTGTTGTGTAATACTACGTATACTGAGTCACTTTCTGATTTTCTGATTCTACGCAATGTCTATACTTCTCCATTCAATAGATCGACGGACATGCAGACAGAATTTGACAAACCAAAATAATGTTTCGATCCTGAACAACTTCTCCATAGCAACAATGGTCTATCTTTTGAATTAAAAAATTTGGGTCAACTCCCACTATAGTATTTACTCCCAAAAATACTCCTAAATGTCGTAGCAAAATTTGGGTTGAAATTTTCTAACTATATCTTACTTTGTATCTGTTCTAGAATGTTATAAATTGTAGTAATTTTCGAGGTTACAACTCAGACACCTGTGTAGAACATATTCACCGGAAATTGTTCAAAAAAATTATCAGCATTTTTATCAGGAAAAAACCACATTTTCCCACGTCGTAGACGGTTCGATTATCTGAAATTAATGGTATTTTTCGGAATTTTAATGTCACTTGAATTTATGTGAATGAACCTTGCTCAAAACAATGTTCTAGATACTGTTCACCTTCAAAAAATGCTAATTGAAAAATTTATATTAATGTGCACATATTAAAAGAAAAAAATAACCAGACGTGTCAACTCGATTTGAATAGTTATATAAGTTTGATGAAGTAAACGAACTTGTGTTAATATATAAAAAAAAGTTGAAATACCTCAATCATCTGTATAAATTCAAGGAATAGACTGGCTACTTTCATTTGACTGACGACTGATGGTCAAAAATAAAATACCAGAAAAAAAATGTAAAAAGTCCTGTCGATATGAAAATTAGGGTATATAAAATTGTTTCTTTCCGAAATCGAACCCAAATTTCCGGCACTAACAATGTTCGATTTAACGAAACTAGCTTGAAAATATAACAACTACTATGGTAGAGCCTAATTTTTCAAAAATGGTACAATCTGTGAAAAGCACAAAGCCTTCCCTTCAATTTTTGCAAATCGGTTCTAAATTTAAACAGTCAAAATACTGTAACATATGGGTCTTAACCTAACAAACTGAATATTTAATTACGTATGAAGATTATACTGCAAGAATTCGAAAACATCGACGATACCATATAAACATTGCCGCATTCGAAAATATTCAGTATTAATTTTACAGTGTACACTGAATATATTGGTAAAGTGTAGTTCAATGATGAATAGTTGTATATAAACTCTCGCATGAACTTCATTGTAATATACAAAAAAGTTGTTGAGAAAATGTTTTATTTTTTATATAGTACTCACTGCCATGTGAATCGTGACCTACGAAATATGTCAAAGTATGTACCTGAAACAAAAAAGAATTGTTAGAATCAAATATAAATTAATCACAGTTTTATTATGGAAAACAAATGTGTGGAGTGGATTAATGTTTCGGTTTTTAGTTGTTCATAGACTTAATAGGTGAATAAATGAGGTATTTTCGCCAACGAGAAGCGTATGAAACGATTTGTATAAACGGCTGACATGACTTCTCAACTCAGTTCAGATTTTTTTTGATACATCAAAATTTAGCAACATTCATTGACAGATTCTGTGAAAACTGTGTCCAAACCCTATCAATTCAATTTTAATATTCAGGAGATGGTCCCATTATTTTTTGAAGACAAAAAACGTGGTAATAACTAAAAACGGTTGGTTCAACGGTCGGTTTTGATTTTCTGCATGACTAGACCTCAGATTTGTGGGAATTCGTGAGACCTTTATATTCTCAGGTAAACCGCTGTCGCTACCTGGGACTAGTTAGGGACCGAGAATTTCCTTTTTCAAACGTGTTAAACAAATAATTAAGAGAGGTAGTACCTAAGCGGACAAGAGAACTAAATCAATTACAGGGTGTGATAATTACGTTCGGTAATTGTGGTTTTTATCGCCTCTGATATGGTCACAACTAGAATGTGACTTCCGATCGTGAAATTATTGCACCTAACAAAACAGATTTTATATTGCAAAATGTTTGTTTTCTCGTGGACGTCTTCGTTCAATATAATT
The DNA here is from genome assembly GCA_015342105.1 of Leptinotarsa texana. Taxonomy (NCBI): domain Eukaryota; kingdom Metazoa; phylum Arthropoda; class Insecta; order Coleoptera; family Chrysomelidae; genus Leptinotarsa; species Leptinotarsa texana. The sequence continues at coordinate 14,326 of WOGN01000016.1, read as the reverse complement.
TTCAGTATTCAATCTCTTAACGAACGATGGCATTCAATGTCAAACCAGTATAAAAAAGAGGCTAACATTTGTAAAAGCAAAGTGTAAAAAGTCATAATTTTTATAATTATTAGTAAAATATATTATAACGTAGGCAAACTCAAATGTTAATCCAGAAAATGTTGCAATCTCATTTCTTTATTGCAGGCACCATCGATGTGTGAATCCCACCTTAGTTATTCATGAAACACTGTTTCCAAATATTTCAGTATCGTTTTTTATTTTGTAGATTTGGAAAATGACTTTGAGCCAATGAGAATGAATAGATTTCGATTGCTACGTTATCAGCAATCGACTATTCTTGACATGAGCATTAGCAAACAAAATAGTAGAGGCCAAAGAACAGAACCCTGGGTGACACCTGATTCGAAATCGTATCTTTCTGAAACCGATCCCCCATTATGAAGTATACGACCCTTCGTATAAAGATTCCATCCAAAGTAAAATATTTGGATATCAAAAACATTCAATTTGATCGAAGGAAACTATACAGGCAAGATAGCGAATGTTTGTGAACGAATTAACATTTCACTAATAACACTCATTTTGATAGAATAGTTTTTTTTTAAGAGCAAGCTGTTGATGTTCAGGTAAATGATTATTCTGTTTGGCTTTAATTCTTTATATAATTTCATCATCTGCATATAGGTATCTACAGAAACATATATTCTAGTAGTAGGAAAAGTAAATAAAATGCTCGTTATTGATAAAATTAGAGTCAATGCAACTTACAGGAAATGAAAAATCCAGTAAATTTTAGGGGAGGAAAATTGACTTTTACGATTTTTACTGAATCTGAATCTATCTATCTATCTATCTATCTGAATCTATCCAACAATGTTAATGGTGAACGTTTCAAGTGATGCAATTTTTGTATGAAACATTTTTGTTTTCCGATGTTTCTCGGAAAACTCCAGGTCGTTTGAAAAAAATGCTCATACAAAAGTTGCAGGTCTTCAACTGTTTTCAATAAGTTCAATTCCAGTGAAAATTTCGAAAAACCATTTTCCATCCTCAAAATTCACCCTCTTTCATCCCCCGTGCGTTAGATCGACTTTTTTTGGTTATGAGCACAATATACTCCACCACTCCTAACAAGTTTTATATTGTTATTATTATTTTTTTATGTCTTCCTTTTAAACAGGCTTGTGAACTTGTCTTACTAAAATGAAATGGAAAATATTGAAGCGATTACTGGATTTTCGAGTAGGAGAAATACTCAGTAAACCTCATTTCGACCTCCTTCGATTTACACTCATGACGTCAACAGGGACGTCGGTTCCACCCCAGAGTACTCCCGATGTCCGTGCATACCTGTCTCGCACGCACTGAGATGTTTTGGATAATTGCTCATCGTTCGGTTCTATTGTTTCGAATCAAAGAAATCAGCCGACTGTATAACAAATCCCATCATCCGGAGAAAGGCAGTCGCAGGAGTAAACATGCTAATCGGGCTGCCCCTTCCATGACGTATTCGCGTTTCCTGCGTTACCCCCACTCCGCTGGGATTGTCACGTTGCCTCGAGGACATCGGCTTAGTGAATAAACTCGCAGCCTTGGATCTTGGTAAGGTCAAGGCTAGGAGCGTTACGCTTTTCGAGAGATTTAAATACTATCTACTAATAGAAAAACTAGTTACGTTTTTAATGATGTTTGATTTGGAGGAAAGTTCTGACGTGGTTGACCGGAAATGCAACGGAGATAGCGAGCTACGAAGGAATCGTTTAGTTTTTTCTTCTCTCACACTTGAAAAAATCTCATACACTTTTTTTCATTTGAAATATTTGCATAGAGAAGTACAAGAAAATTTAACTCTTTTGTTTCTGTAGTAAATTTTCCAACAGATGTTCCAAAAATATATTTTTAGGTCCTCAAAATTTTCAACAGAGAACAGTTTTTTAAATCGCATTCAGGTTTTTCCATTACTTGGGTATTGTAGGACCATGTATAATTAATTTAAATCCATAAACGAAATGTACTCGTACAATTTAACAGTTCAAATGTTTCTATTCAACTATTTTAGAAATTATCAATAACAATATATCCTGTATAATTTTTGAACTGACTCAAGACTATTGATTAGGACTTTGCTCGTTTGGAGAAGAGGACAATTTTCAATTGTCATTCAATTCACATTACGTTTTTCCAAAAAACTATTGAAAAATAGTTTTTTATCGACCTTTTTTGGGTATTTGTTACCTTCCAGTAAAAAAAGTATAAAAATTATAATGGAGAAATTTATACAAGTGTAGAAGGGCAAACTTTTTAGTTTAACCCGATAAGTTACTGCTTAAAAATCAAAGTACTTTTCACAAAGAAAATCTTTTATTTATCAGTAACTTGTATTTAACAAGTTTGCCTATCAAAAAAATTATTATGAAATAATACAATACTTATATTTTACGTTTCGGAGGCCAAAATCTGCCTCCGTCTTCAGAAATGGAGAATTTTTTTTTATATATTCGCAGTTATTCCTTTTTATTTCTTTACTTCTTCGACATATGTCAAAGGAGTTTAGAAATATGAAATTATGTCAGTGTTGTTGATTGACAACTGAAACATTCGATGAAATACAAGGTACTCTCCGATATCAGTCTGTTGCCATTTCGCCACTATCCAAATTTTTATTCAAGACGAGTAGCCAAGTACGGTCATTTCTAAGGAGCTATTCGAAATACAATTCTCTCCAGATATGAATATGCACTGATTCTTTTAGTTTACGTCTGGTAAGCTTTGGTAAGCATTGGTAATCATTCTTGTCCTATTCCATTCCACATTTTAAAATGGGTTCTGACAATTTTGATCCTGCCAATTGTATATTTTGTATGTGATCTCGATGTTCATTCTCACGCACTTCCAATGGTCTCTAGGTTTCACCAATGTAACTTTTACCACAAGAACAAATACACTAAAAAAGGTCGATAAAAAACTATTTTTTCTTCCACAAAAAATGACTTTCGTTGAATACTATTGAATAACTATTATTCACAAATATATGAATTCTATCTGAAAATATTCGAAAAATATGTAAAAAATGTATATGGACCTATAAACTAAATTAAAATAGATGTCGAGTTTGTTAAAGGGATGCATGTTTTCTGATGAAGTGTGACAAAATTCACCCCTGTGTTAAAAACTCGAACAACATACATTGAAAGACGCATTCTTCTACCATTGAAGACAAATCAAGCGATATCAATAAACTCAAAACCTATAAACGTTGTGATTTTTCCCAGTGCATGTTAAGTTGCATGATCTAGAAATGATTAGATTTCCACAAACCAGTCTTTTTAGTTAAAAATGAACCATTTGTCAAATAGCTATCATAAGTGCTACCGTCTGAAGTATTTTACCATTGTAAAAAATATATTTCTCGATAAAATTTACGACGGTTTTAGCTTGCGATAAATTATTACCAAAGCGGTAGTAAATTTTGGTAAATGCATGTTTGTTTGCGAGGTAAACATACTCTACAATATATAATCAAATAAATGTTGATAATAAAACATTCTATTTTTAAAAACGTGTTTTTTTAAATTTCGTTATGAAATAATCTCCAAATCAGTAAGCATTTGAATTAAAAAAATCAATCCACTGAATTTATAATATTCAGTTCACAAATATCAATTCCGGAGGTAATGGTTCTGTCATATATTTTACTATGTATTTGCAAATTTATTGGGGCAATACATTATTACGACGTTTATACGGGGGATTTCGAACAACCTGTATTACCAAAACCAACGTAAATGTTATGTAAACACAATTTTCATCCGATGTCAAACCAGTTTGAATTTCGAATACACTGATCAGTTTCTTGGTGAATACCAATAAAACATGATAATAATTACAAATGTTCACGATATAGTTATATAGGTCCAATACGTTTTACAAAACATTAGCTTTCATCAGTTGGAATGGCATTAAACCAGTAGTACTGCTAAACCTTATGAAATGATTAGAATTTTTCGTCTGTAATTGTGATAAATGAGTGTTGTAAAAATTTCCTTGAGTATGAAAAAGCTTCGAAATGTCTAATTCAACACAAAAACGTGATGTCTGGAATAAACATGGAATCTAAATGCTTGCTCACCAAATAAATAAATCAACTCATATGGCAAATTTACCAGTCTTATGTTTTTTGTTTCACTGATCAAAATTTTATATTTGAGACAGAATTCTGGAACTGTATTGTCGTATATTGTAGTAATTTATAGAAGTAAGTACGCAGCAAATCTGTACCGGACCCACAGAATATCTATGATTCTTTGTTTTGGACTCTTATTGCTGAAGATTTCTTCTGGCAGCTAAAGATTGACCATCAAGCCGAAGGTTGTTAACATTCTATGCCGATGCAGACATTCTTGGAATAGCTGAAGGCCAAGAAACAATTTTTTTACCGCCTGTATGCATTTGTTCAGTCGGAAGAAATCATAAAAAGTCTGCAGACAGATTGCGTTTCAAAGGAAGGCAACGTTGCCGATATGTGAGAAAATTCCCCAATTTGTGAGGATTTTGAGAGGATTTCTTCATTTTGTCAATTTATCACGGAATGGAGAAATTAGGGGTTTTGGCATTTTGTCGATGAAAATTTGGAGATTTGGACGAAATTGGATGTGCAATATAAATACTGCTTAAGGTATGCAAATTTAGTGAAAGGTCTATTATTGAATTTTATGGTCGACCAATCGATTAGTTGAATTTTCAGTTTGGAAGCGTGAAAGAATTGACAATGACTAATTTTATCGTTTACTTCAGATTGGTATATTTTTCTCAAGAAACTAAAAACAGTAGGTATTCGTTTATCTAACAAGTGAAAATTGTATCGACCGGTAAACTTAAACATAAGCTATTCTGTTAGAATGTTTCAATTTTATTTGTTCTTGAAGAGATTTCAAATCATATTATATCATATTAGACAATGGAAGTCCGAAGTAATGAAATCCACCATTATACGTAATCCACCACCTTTAAACAAATGTCTAATGCTTCTTTGTTTACTTTTTCATACAACAGTATCTCTACCAATCGGTATCTTTGTTTGGTCTTCGTTCTCGAAACTAGCCTTCGCAGTTTTTCCGTTTTGAATCTTCACTGCGAATTTATAGTTTTTTATTCTTCAGGTGTTAGTATCATATAATGGAATGGTCATGCCACAATTCGGATTTTTTTCTTTCCATTCTGCAATATTTCCATTTCTATATCTTCTACATTTCATTTGAGCCTCTTTCCCAGGTTTTGCATGAACTTGTTTTGAAATTCACCTATTCATATTTTGATTATTTTGTTAATTACCACGTTATTTTCCATGTTTCAAATACCAAAATGTTGTCAATTGAAAGCACTAATGAAGGAATGAAACCGGGCTTGCCAACCCCATAAAAATTGATGAATATCCAATTAAGTCTCTCTTACTCATCATATTTTTGAAGCACACAAGCCCCTTGTGCGAAATTTCTGTAGAAAACCAAATTTATTACTCAAGTTCCTCCCACTTTTAGCAGCGCTGCTTTGATCTGCCTCAATTAAGTTAAATTATATTGTCGGAAAAGAATTTTGAAACTTTTATTTCTCGCGTTTAACTGGACAAAGGGATGTAAGTGTTCCGTGCAGATTGAAATGTCAATAAATAATGCTTCTGCTGGGGGAAGTGAGTAGACTTGACACTAAGTATTGATTTTTTTAGTGCCTCCGATATGACGGGAATATGAAGAGATGACGCATCGGAATAAGAGCGGCGTTGTCTAATTTCTGTGTAGATTATGTTTGTGGTTCTTCAAGAAATGATTATGTTTTGCCACTGAATAGATAACACCACTAAAACTACACAGCGTAATCACGTGTAATCACGCTGTGATGTTGATGTGATATAAGAAAATCTGTTCATTTTTATATTTGTGTGAAGTCTCTTTTATAGATTCTCTCGTAGATATAATTTCATTTTGTTCAAAGAGTCCTTGGTTTTTTGTGTTTTCTGGTTTGATATGGGTAAGCAGTGATCTTCGTGTATTCGTCATACTAAACGTTTTTCTCGAATAATACCTTTTTACATACCATCTTATTTTTTCAGATCCCTTTCAAGCTAATGGAAATACATATTTCAAAATCACAAAACATAAATTTGGTACATCTGATGACCTCATTTCGTATCTTAAACATGAGATCGTTATTTTTTTCCTGATTATGAAATCAATATATTATTGATTTATAGTTAGTTTATATAAACTAAAAAGATGACAGGACCAAATTCGGCCACAGTCACCCATTAATTTTATCGTATTAAATATAGTTTACAGCAGATAATATCGGGCTCATTAATGCAAAAGCTCTAGATATGTAATGAAAGCATACCTTCGTTTATCAAGTGAGTCTTCCTTTGGACACACCTGGACAAAAGCCTTATCTAGGCGAAAACTTTATTAAAATTTAAAAATGATACCAATCCGATGCGGTAATATCTATAGGTGTAATAGAATGACTTAAGATTGTCACTTTTAAGCTCTTCTGTTCATTCTTTCGATGTTTCTTCTCTACACGTAGAATTACTGTTCAAAGTTCGACATGGGTTCAAAATTTGGATTTTTCGTTGCCCTTAGACGAACGACAAACAGTCGGTATAAAGATTAACGAGGACTTACCCTATAACTACACTTAAATGTGCGGATTATTGATGGCTGAGGTTAATGAATTTGTTTCTATGAATGTATGTGAAAAATATTTCATAAATTTTATACTCGAAAACGCAACGAAAGAAAGTTCAAACATTTGTCACCTAACCACACTTTACCCGCCAACACTGCATCTGGCAACGTTGCAGGAAAACTAAAGCGGGGGTGAGTGAACAGAATGTAGGACACCGTTCACAAATGTAAAATTGGGGGACAGAATTCGTTATGAAATGACTGATTATTCTAGGTACAGCATTATAAAAATGATAAGTTGAATATGTCTGTTTGTTTACCCACATCTAATCTACTAAATTTTTTATGTTGGTAAATAAGCCATATCTTATCTCTCACTGGATTATCAAATGATGATACTGAATGACTTCGATTAGGTAATGGTGACGATTAAAACGTTGCTTCGCAGGGAAGTAGAATTATGAGATTTTACGTAATTTGAAAAGCAGGGATGAAAATAGCATTTTAGTAATGGTAGTGATCATGTCAGCATAGCTGTTGGAGATGTACTCGAGATAACATTTGATAGTACACTTCTGATTATAGTGCCAGTTACGATACTCTATCAGTTTAATATAAGTAACTTTAGTTACAAGTGATAAAAACAGAAAGTTTAATTTCTCATTTTTCATGATGATAATTACAACTTTTTCAGGTTTGTCTGAGCAGATATGTCTATTTCTAGTAGTAGTATTTAAATAAAGATCGATACTTACCTGTAGTGCTTTAGATTTTCAATTGAGAAAGGATCTTTCTAATTTTTATTGACAGTTTTGTCAAGTTGAAACAATTTTTCGAAAATGAAATCAAACGAGGCTCTTGGCTTGTTATTAAAAAGTCAACGTCTCGCGAATAAATAGAACCAACAGCTAATGAAATCCATCACCGTAACGACCGTGAACTTGGTGGCAAGCAGTCATTGTTTTATAAATTTCATGAGAAAACAGTCGTTTCTTTTTTGCTGGTAGTTTATTACCAATAAAATACATGTGTTTACGTCGGAGGTGTTGATGTCCCAAACTTCTGTTGTTGTTTGTGATTGCCGTATCTAGTTTTTCATGAAGATTTAATTATAATTGCTTACTTTTTATTGCGTCCGTAATGGATTTAAATTGAAAATTATAAGGCGATTGGGCGTGATAATAGACAATTCAGAGAATATTTTTCAATTTACGAGGTTGAAATCTATAACTCATTTGAATATATTCCAATTCCTCGTATTTGTTCATAATAATTCACATAAATAAAAGAACTATGTTGATTTCATTTCACTTGTGAATAAAATGGCTGCACTATTTTTGGTTCTCAATATACCAGTCACGATTCTTGTCATAATCCTTTGGGATATATTAAATGCTCTACGAACAAGCCATCACTATGAAATAGCGATGTCTCCATCCTCAAGACCAGTGTTTGGAGAGAAAAATATAACAAATGAAGGTGGATCCATCCTAGTCCAATTAAGAAGCAATTAAAATACAGGGGCAACATGCACTACAGCCTGCTCTTCCTACGCTGAGCCTACCGACCGCCCACACAGAAAATAGCACAGTCAAATTGAGCAATATTATCTTAAAATAGACTGTAAATATACAGAATTTCCTATTCAATACTTCAGTTTAATGAACTCGGCAAAAATACAATTTTATTTAGGCCAAGACTCGCCGAACACACACTCTCTTATTGACTATAACTCAGGACACTCACATGCCTAACAGTTTCGTCTTCCTGTTCCCACATCCTACATAGATGTGTATCCACTAGCCCCATAATATGGAGGTGTTTCCTTAGTTAACAGTGGCCAGTCAGATATTTCTTCGGCGCTAGCTTCCCAGGTGCGCCCAGGGTGATCCTGACAAAACTGCATTCTTTGATTCCCTCCAATCTTTTTAGGGATTGGGCAATTGTCATCAAACCGTAGGTATCACTAGGCCCTTCCTTGGCGAAAGAGTCGGCAATGCGATCACCTTCACTCCTATCGAGCCCTTCAACCCACCTCAGGATAATGTTATTATCTACCGAGGGTTTGACTAAATCTTGGTGGCACTCTAGTACTAGCACCCGAGGTAACACGTTGTCTGTTAAAGGCTAGTAGGGCTCGTCTACTATCAGATTGTCATGCTTTTGCCTGAAATTCCTTTCCTGGTTGTTTCTCTCGTGGCGATTGATATAGCAGCCAGTTCTGTTTAAACCATGCTGGTATTTTTTCCCATTCTTCACTTAATCCTTAGGTTTAGTGATCTGGAGTAAACTCCACATCCTGAGCCTTATTTGGTTTTTGAACTGTCTGCAGCAGAGGTTGCGCAGTAAGCTCTTCTTGGCATAGGCTTAGTCTATGACCCATTCCTACTTCGAGGTTTACACCAGCCGTGCGCAATCGTAACATGGCCATTAACGCAACCTCCTTAACGTACAGGTCCAGAGGGGTCAGAACCTTAATTAATTCCATTGCTGCGGTTGGTGTTGTTCTCATGGCTCCTGTGATGTTTTAACAAACCATTTTTGAATGGCCGTTGCTTGTAGAAGTTTCGGTCCCCATGCAATGGCTCCGTACGTTAACATAGTTCTTATTATTGCAGTGTAGATCCAGGTGACCACATGGGGTGAAAGACACTATGCGCGTCCCACTGTCTTCCGACATTGCTCAGAAGCCACATATGCTCTTTTTGCTCTACTCTGTAGGTGAGAATTCCATGTTAGCTTTCTGTCGAGAATAGTACCAAGGTATTTCACCTTTCAGAGAAGTTTAGTTTGCTTTTGAAGATTTCGGGAGGTTTTAAGTCCGATAAACTTCTTTTCCTGGTGAAAAGGACTATCTCAGTCTTCTTGGGGTTGATCGACAGTGAGCCCATCCTACGGTCTATCGCATCGTGTGTTCACAAATTTACCGGTCTGCAAGATAACTATATGTCATCTGCATATGCAATTGTTGAGGTGATTAATTAGGGTATCCAGAACTATGTTCCAGAGAAGGGGTCTTGGTTGGAGAAAGGATTGATTTTTAAGAAGAAATGTCCCCCTCTGAAAATTAAAGTTAATGACAGGTCAATGACGTATATCACTTATTCAGGCTGGCTCATTTCAACTGGAATTCAGTGCAACTCTATATTTTTTTCATTATTTTATCAAAGATCGAAGAAGTTTGAATCTTTTGCAGTTTCACATTTCTAATTTTTCCTATGATATTTATTTCTTGGAGTAGGTATTCAATAATTTTTTAAAAAATAAATTAGAAATTTGTTTTATGACTTGAATGTATCGATACGCGTCTGCTAATGAATTAAATGTTTTCAGGATCCGAAAAAAGTTGAAAAGATGGGTCAAAGAGATGGTTTTAGTAAAGGTGACATAACGAAAATTAACGCTATGTACAACTGCCCAGAAAAAACAGCTCAAGTTACAGTGAATCGTCCAAGTGCAAATGTGGAAAATAATAATGCAAAAGAGGAAACTAATCCACTCCTTCAAGCAGCAAACGGTTTATTAGCATTATTTATAAACAAAAAATAAGTGTGTATGATGTATTTGGATTAATATTTATTTATTTATTCATACGGGTTTTGTATTATTCAAAATATATATGTTTAACTTTAAATCAAATGAACGTGTATATTCAAGTTTTCAAATATTTATTTCCTATTTATAATTTTACTGTTTTCTCGAAAAATTAGATAGATGAATAGAAACTAAATTATTTATTCAATGCAATGACTATGAAATATTAAATGACACCCAGCATCTCAAACAGTTATCTGCGAATAACATAACAAACCCAAACAATAACAAAAAATAACAATGGATCATATAATTGGGATAATTATGTGTTTATTTATTTAGTTATTTATGTGTGTTTGTATTATTTAAAATATATGTTTTGACTTCGAATGAAATGAATTAGTATTTTCAATGTTTCAAATATTCATTTCCTATTTATCATGTTTCTGTTTTTTCAACAAATTAGATAGATAAGTAGAAATTGAATAATTTATTCAATGCAATGTTTGTGAAATATAATACGACAACCAGCATTCAAGCGGTTGTCTGTGAATAGCAAAACAAACCCAAGAATAAATAAAACACATTTATGTTAAATGTCCCTGTTGGTATCATTGAATTTATTCACGTGAGATTCTGTGTTAAATATTGTCATGCAGCTAAATGAATTGTTGCAATAAAAAGGTACTTGAAAAATTTTGTTTTGACAAAAAATAAATATCAATAATTTTTTCATATTTCTCCAATTGAGAAAGGGAATTAAACTTTTTGGCTCCCTACTTCCCTATGATTACTCAAAAAAACGAATGAAGTGTCTAACTTATAAATATGTGCGAATTATGCACATTATTTTTTCAAATATTAGGTTATTTCAAAAGTTTTGCTCGTTTTTATGAGTCTACTTCAAACTGTAATATCTAGGTCTAGGTGAATACTTATTTAATTTAATTAAAATAAAATCCATTTGAATCAGTGCACTTTTGCCAACGTAACACAAGTTGATTAATTCCGTCAGTATAAAAATTGGGTGCTTGAGATTCGATGAAGTTGAAGAAGGCAGTTTTTGGCCTGGTCCTGATTGGCGAAAGGTCTACAGGTGAGAAAGTTATCGGTGTTTGAAAATATGGTAGTCATTTGGCGCAAGGTCTTGGGAGTATAGTGGGTGAGCCAAAACTTCGATACTCAATTCGTTCAATTTTCGGAAGTTGATTTGTGAAATGTGTGGACTGGCGTTGTCATGGTGCAGAATCGGACCTCTTCTATTGAGTTAGTGTGAAGTTACACACAACTTCGCAGGTACAGTTTATGACGAGGGACAATCGAACATGGTTTAGAATGGAATTTGCGAACAGTGTTGCCAGATTTCAAATAATTAACATTTTACCGATACTTCGATGATATTATATTAAGATCATGATTTATCATTGAAAAATAATTCAGCATTCTCCGTAATCTCGTTCTATCAGCGAACTATTCCAATACAAGAAAACATGTAAAATGAAAGTATATTATTATTGATAAAAAGTTGAACTTTATCTTCGGTATGGGAATTGGAAAATTGTTTTTTCGATAAAAATTTCTGGACTTGTAACTCAAAAGTATGTCGTTTGAACTCTATTGGGGTGAACAAAACCGAATGCCCAAGTAAGACTCATCCGAAAAACTCAAACTCATCAAAAAATAGTATCTTGATGAAAATTTCAGAGTACATTTCTCAAAAGCATGTCTATTGACGTGCTTGAACAGATCTGTTTAGCAATATACGATACGTTCCTTCCGTGCAAATTTTTTTTCCGTACCTATATTCGAAACAATCATTCAAAAAAGTCAAATTTCTCACTTATCAAAAATAGTTCGTTGATGAAAACTTCAGAGTATATTTCTCGAAAGTATGTCTCTTGACGTGTTTGAAAAAATCTGCGTACTATGCGTTCCTTCCGTGCAGAAAAAAGTGTTCCGTGTATACCTACAAAGACCATCACTGAAATAAAGTCAAATGGGATTTCCCAACATGCATAACTTGAAGAGAATTCTGAGTTGTTTGAAAACTTCAAAAAAGTTTAATTTCTCCCAAGTAATAGAACAGTCCTGACAGTCCACAAATTTTGAAGGGGCAATTTTGCAAAATTCTCAACTTTTCGCTGTTTTTCCGACTTGGAAAAGTTGGGAAATTTTGGGCCGTGAAGATAGAAAAAATAATAGCAGAAAACAAGCACAATATTATTTAAATGTTGTTTCCTTTCATTTGTATTGAATATTCCTATAGGTACATGGTGGATATGGTGGAAGACCTTGGTCCAAAGTAGAATAATTCCCATTATTACTATTATAATCACCAACATTTATTTTTCTTTGTGCATACCCTAACGGGCATGGGAATTCAACCAATCTTTGGATAGCTAAGTAAGAAAAGTAATATATTATAGTAGTAACTAATTCCTCGACTTTCATTTCTTCGAAAGTGGGGAAAATTTGGATTCCCTCCCCCTTGGTTTTTCTTTTCGCTACGGCCCTGTTTCGAGGAATATACACTGAAAGGACCCCGCAAAATCCTTATGGAATTTGGGTCTCCGTGAAATTTTAAAATTTTTGATATGATGTAGTCCATGTAATTCTCAACCAATGTTACCATTGCGCCAACCTCAAAAAATGAACAGTTTTGCCGCTAGGGGTCGATAAAATCATCCCTTTCTCAGAATGGACTATTCATTTTCGAAACTGGAAACGATATTTTCACCTATTTCATTGTTGACAATGTTGCATATAATTATGCTCTTTTATAAAAAAATTCTTCACCCCCCCCCTACCTATTATGAAACTCAATGCATCGTCGGATGTTTGAATATGCTTAAATTAGAAAAATATCACTTTTTCATATGATTATCCCCTCTCCCTCCGAGGGGTACAAAAAAATCTGTGGATTTTTCTGAATTTTTAATATAATTCAGTTCATGTTATACTGAATAGAAATTAATTAGGTGATAAACACCAAAAATAGATAGTTTTGTTGATAGGGGGCATCAAAATCACCCCTTGCTCAGAATAGACGATTTATTTTCAAAACCAGGAATAACATTTTCACCAGTTTCATTATAGCTAATGTTGTATAAGAGAAGGGGATACATATTTTTTTAGAAAGAGCAGTAGGTATAGATAGATAGATGTTTATTTAAATAGAAATCCTAATATACAAAGATCATCATCACAATGATATGTATGACTGTATAACCCAGTGGGGCATACTGATTCTACTTGTGCATATATTCCCAAGTGCAGTCCTATAGCACACAAACATGAAGGGAGTAGTTGTTTCGAGAGGTCTTTTTCTTCTAGTTTGTGTCTGAAAATTAGTTCTTTGCATAATCTACACATCTTCATATAGAGTTAATTTTTGAAATTGATTACTTCCTTCCTTTCTTTGGGAGATTCCCACATTTTTTTATAATAATGGAGAAGTAGAAAGCCAAAACCTTACTTTCCCAAATGAAATGTTATTTCAACATTGTTTACTGCTGCAAATGACCTTTTTTAGTAATCAGAGTTTGGGTATATTGTTGTAAATCATTCTCGAAAAAAAATAACGCCGCCTCCGCTGATAGCCATAAACCAGGCGTGACGTGGTTAAAAGTGCGCGTGTGTAGGATGATTCCCCGCCACTCTAGAAGCAGCGAGAATAATGCTGCCGATTTCAGCAGAGCTTTGGCGAAGTTCTTACGGCATTCGATTACGATATTTAAAGGCTAGCCACGAGGATATCGACACAGCCAAGTGGACGTTACAGTGCGGTATGCGAGGGAAGAAAATAATTAGAAAACCAGTAGATGTATTTGACCAAAGTATCTCAAAAATATAAGCCCATAATAACCACAGCTAAATCTACTACAACACAGCCACATGGTCTAACACAGAGTTCCCCAAACTTTTTTGTGTCATAGAACCCTTGCCATGTTTTTCCGTGTTGGGTAGACCCCCTACTTACCTGATATTGATTTCCTGTAAATTCCTAACTGTAGTGAAATTTAGTGTTAAAAACTTAAAGTAAAAACACATATTAATTTATACATTTATTAATTGAATTTAAATTAAAACTACTCAAAATAAAATTTTGTATC